>PVKA01005513.1:56271-71060 GCA_004027165.1 Ctenomys sociabilis
CCAACTTCCTTGATCCTCTTCCAAAAAGGCTACCTCCCTGTCTCCTACCTTTATCTTTTATTTTACTCTTTATTTATACTTCGGGTTTCTCAACAAACATGTGGTACTTAACCTGCTGTGTCTGGCTCACCTCACTTAACATCAGGGATATAAGATCCACTCATTTCCCTGGGGTGACTCAAACCAGCCTTCTCTGTGTGTCAACAACTCTCCACTGTGTGTACGCACTGCGTGCTCTTTATCCACTCATCTGCTCAGGGCTTCAAGGCTGCAAACTGAGCTGCTATCACCATGGGTGGAATGCAAGAGTCACTAGACTGCGATGACTTGGACTTGTGGGGGAAAACCCAGCAAAGGAACAGTACACCTTGGTGCATAAACTTAATTCTCAGCACAATCCTGTGAAAAGAATTAAGTTTGTGCCACTGTATTGCTGGGTTAAGTAGAATTCTTATTTTTAATGTTTTGAGGAATCTATCCTGACAGTGTATTTTTTATTTAGAACAGATGTAGCTGACTCCTTGAACCAGCTCCCAAATCTTACAGGAGCCACAGCGAAGTGCTCTCCTGGCATGTAATGGCTCGTGTCTAGATGTCCCCTGAAGCCTGCAGGTGGGCCTTTCTCGGAGGTGGCCAGATCTCAAGTGTGTGACGCTGCAACTGACTAATGGTGCCAATGCGAGGCTCAAGGGTGCTAGGACTCAAGGTGTGAGTGACACCCACACCGAGGAGCCTGTATAAAAGGGGCAGGAAGATGCTGTTACGGTCTCTTGTTGCTTTGCTATCTTCTGCCCACTGTGAGCTGTTCTTTGTAAAGCTACCCTGCTTCGGAGCTGGCTGATGATGGACTGAAATCTCTACAAACTGAGAACTAAATAATCAATAAGCCTTTCCCCTTCACCTTTCACTGTCAGGTATTTGTCTCAGCAATAAAAAAAGTAACTAAGACTTTACCTCATAATATCTTTTTTTTTTTTTGGCAGAACCAAGGATTGAACTCAGGCCCTTATGCTTGCCAGGGAAGCGCTAATTCCACTGAGCCGTCTCCCTGGCCTCCTTGTAATATCCATTCTTGACAAAGCAAATCATAGGCCAGGGTGAGCACCCATGTGGTTACTGACCATTAGGTTTTGCATGGGATGTTATCTGCCTGCTTGGGAGGCTGACATGGAGTGACTACTTGAGTCCAGGAGTTCAGGACCAACTCAGGTAATACGCTGAGCACCCACTCAAATTCTGATTCGTGGTCTTCTTTTTAATTCTGTTCATGAAAATTTACTTTGATTTATTTGATGCCAGAAGTTCTACAAATTAACAAAGCCACCTCAAATGCACTGACATGTGTCTGTAGGGCTGCACTAGCCTTCACACTAACTGTCATAGGAAAGTAACAGTAAAGACAATGAGCCAAACAGGACAGCAGGGCTCCAAGAACTGAGTTTCTAGGAACACGGACATAGGACGATCAGGTACCAATATAGAACTGTATGTTATGTTCATAAACCAGGTGCTTTCATAGGCAGAGGAAGCAAGGGCACCTTCATGATGATGTGGGCTGTGAGCAGGCTCTGGAAGGACAATTGGACTTGTGGGGTGATGTGAGGGAACGAGGAGAGAGGTCATGAAGCGTGCATAAAAATAACTTGAAATCTCCATTAAAACATACAATATTTGTCATGCTGCATGTGCAAGTTTGCCCAACATCTCAGCAATTTTACCTGCCTTCCGTGTTTTTAGACTTTAGCTGCTGTTCCCCTTCACTGATCTGTTCTTCTAGCACCTTTATTCTGGCTTCTCTCTGCTCTGGGGCTTCTTGACCAAAGAGCTTGGTGGTCATTCCTTTCAAGGAGAACGTCCTCACAGTCTAAAGTGAAACAGCAGTGGGTGAATGGACAACAAAGCACTTGTATGCACACCACGAGCTGTCACTCAGCCTAGACAGGAAGCCATTCCGACACCTGCTGCCACGTGACCTCAGCAGCCTCACAGAGGCAGGCACTTTGATTCCACCTCAGCAAGGGGTTGAGCACAGTCAAAATCAGAGGTGGGAAATGAATGATTCATTTCCAGGGTCAGGGGAGGGAAGGATGGAAGTTGGTGGGAGATGGCCTCAGATTTCCAGGTTTACAGGATGAATAGTTTTGGAGGTGGCCCTGCAACAGTGGGAATGTACTAAACATCTCTGAACTGTAGGTTAAAGTGGTTATGATGGTAAACTTTATATTATACGGATTTCACATACATATCCACAACTTGGGAATACAGAGGCATTGGCCATCTTCCCTGACCTGACAAAGTAACAGCTAGGGGAATGAGAATATTATTTCTTTTTTGTTTCTCCAGGCAGGATCTCATTCTGTATCCCTGTCCAGCCTTGAATTTGTGGCTAACCTCCTGCTTCAGCCTTCTAAGTGCTAGGATCGTGGGCATGTGCTACCACATCTGACTTTCAATACAGAATAGTCACAAGGGGGGAAATTTTAATAGCACTTAATCAATTAAACTTCTATATGAAACATTAGACAAGTTATTTCTTATTTTATAATAGTGGTCATATTTTTTCAAAATTACTAATATATGAAGATAATATTTAATAGATGACTATGTAATTGAAAAGTGTCATCTAATAGTGAGGGAGGCAGGCCCTGTAGGGCAGCCCTGAGTGTCGAGCTTCTCCCTCTTCGGAGCTTACTGAGGAACACACTCCTCACCACATGCAAGAGTAAAGACCCAAGTTCCCAGAACCATCTTTCCGAGTTGCAGGAATAAACTGCAGGCCTGGTCAACATACAGCTTGTTGTCAAGGGTCTCCTTTCATAAAAATCTATGACTCTTCATAGATTAGCAAGTGGGTAATCTATGTGAAAAGCACTTTTATACCTAAACTACTTGTTAATTGTGACAAATGAAGGTCATTGAACAGTGACCTCCAGAACGCACCTCTCACCATATGATCCAGTGAAACAGTGGCAAAGCACAGAGCAGATTAGAAAAATGACCTGCCTGAGCTGGCTGTGTTGGTGCACACCTGTAATCTCAGCACTTTGGAGCCTGAGGCAGTAGGGTCACCGTGAGTTTGAGGCCAGCCTAAACTACACAGCAAGACTTCTGAACCGAACCGAACTGAACCAAACCAAACTGAACCAAACCAACCACCTGCCTGTGTAATTAGATGTGGAACTTTCTTCATAAGTGCTTGCTATGAATATGAAAGAATAAAGTACACAAAGTGCTTCTGGTTAGGAGAGATGCATATTCTAAATAGGTAAGGCTTTTCAAAGTAATTGACAGTTTCTGTACAATTTGCCAAATTAAAGCTCTTATAACAACATGCAGACCACATAGGTCTGGTGGCTGATAGCAGTTAGCTAGAGCCCCTACCTAAACGCCTTCTCGTTGAGCTATGGCTCTACTCCTTTTCTATTTTTTGTTTGAGACAGTTTCTCACGAAATCACCTGGGGTAAAATTTTCCTGCTTCGGCCTTCCAGAATACTGGAATTAAGGTGTAGGACACCATGGCTGGCTTTTTTTAAGACAGGTTCTACTAAGCTACAATCCAGTTTCAGTCTCTCAGAGTGCAGGGGTCAGAGGCCTTGCCTGTCTTTGCTGATAGCATTTCTTTGACAACAACCAAATAATTATAAAGTCACTCACAGATTCCCCTCCTGTGTATGGCTGAGCATACCGTGCACTGCAACTGCAGCCGACCCCACATCAGCCTTGCTGAGGAAGGACACTCACCCCTGTGGCCAGCTCCTCACACTGCTGCTTCTTGGAAGCGAGGTCCTGTGCAGCTGTCTCCAAATCGTACTGCATGAGTTCATGCTTCCTGCAAACAGCCCTGGGGAGGAAAGACACTGCCATGTAGCTTTCCCAACTCATCATGATAAGAAACCTTTTCCAGGAGGGAGAGGCTGGCATTTACAATATCTCCTAGGCCCAGCACTTATACATCCAAAATTTTCTTCCTTGGTGCTGAGGATTGAACCTGGCGCTTACCAAAGGCATCTTTTCAGATTAATATGCATTAGTCATTTTTATTACTTTTAGGAACTATATAGATTCTATCACATTCAGCAATTTTTTTTTTTTTTTTTTTTTTTTTTTTGGCTTGGTGACTTGAAAATATTTTGGTGAAACTTTCTACACTCAAAGCATTAGAAGAAGAAAAAAAAGTTAGAAGAAGAAAAAAAAGTTAGAAGAAAAAAAGTAATATGCAGATGTTTTCACAGCAGTTACAGCTTGATGGATCTTACTCATCTGTTTTCCTAACAGTATCCCCTTTTATGGGACAGGAAAACTACGTATGCCAAAAAAAAAAAAAAATTCATCTTTCAAAATCAAGCAGAAAAAACTACAGCAATTTTTTCTTAATCAAACAGGGTTAAGAGCTATTTCTGTTTGGCTCCACAGAAAATGCTGTCAATAATATAGATGAAAAGTTCTTCTGATTTTAAGAACTTATAACCTTGATTTCATAACCTGCTGAGAAGGTGCACAAATGTGGGAAAAACTATAGAATAAAAAGGTAATATGGCATCTTACATTTCTGTTCTTAGCATTCTACAACATGTTGGAATACAACTACACTTCACTCATTATCTGACAGATTCATTTAAAAAGTATCTTGTAATATTTTCATTTTACAGAAGCATATGCAACTCTGAGAATCAGCTATCTAGGGGCTACACAGAGAACTTTTTAGTACTACTCACCGTAGTGCTTCTGCATAGAAAAGATACTCCTTTAACTGATCTGCATAATGTTCTTCATCTTCTAAAATATCATCAATAGAAGACGCATACCTGCTTAAAAAACACCACATTAACAGAGCAACCTTGGCTGGGTCACAAAGCATTGATATTCTAAGGAAGTGCTATTCAGAGTGTGGGCCCCAGAGCACCTGCTACCTGTCAGTGACAAATGAGAAAGTTGACTATTAGCATGTAGGACATGGGTGACAATATGTAATTATGCAATGATTATGCCAAATTTCACCAAGTACAATGACCTAGAAATAAAAGGAATGGATGAAGAAACTGCATGAATGGAACTTTTACTCAAAGATATTAAAAGGGCTATAACACCTACAAAAGGATGTGTCTGATGTAACTGATGCACACATGTTCTTGTGGTAACTGTATATAATACCAAAAAGCTACAAAGGGACCCTATGTGCACACAGCTCAGTGCTCAGTCACCTCCCTTGACTCCTGGAGTTTTACTTGAGGATCTCGGTCAACAATTCAGAACTTCATCAAAATAATGTCTTGTTGGCTGGTTTTACTTTCTGGTCACAATATAAATTCTGTATGGGTGAGGGGTCATGTGTACATACTCCTGCATCACAGAAGTTTGTCTTTACTCTAAGCTAATTCGGATTACTTGGCATGGAGATAAAAAGAAATACATTTACGCCTTCAGGCTCATTTCAACTAGACATGTAAGCAAAGTTTACTGAAGCTATAAAACTAAATAAATAAAGGAAAGCAATGTGCTTACAGTATTTATAAAAGCAGGCAGAGTATATAATCTGTAATTACAAACTTACACCTACTACTGAGAACTTTCCTCCACATGACTGAAAAGAATTGATAGTCATTTTAACAAAGCAGTAAGAAAATCTGCCTTAGTTCATAAATATATTGCCCCAGAAAAGTTAATGTTAAGAAAACATTTGGTATTACCTTTCTGTTCTTCTTGCCCATGCTACCTCTTTGGATAGCCATCAATTTTGAATTTTTATCAGTATGAATTCAACAGTACCTTCTGTTTATGTCCTTTTGAAGAAATCCCTGCTTACTCCGAGATTACAACAATGTTCTATGTCTTCTACTAAAAGCTACACCTTAGCTTTTATACTTATGTGATCTGAATTGCACTACTGTCCTTTTGTATAAAGTGTGAGCTACAGCTCAGCTCCAAGTCCCCCACCACAGAGACACCCAGTGTTTCCAGCCAGGACTATTTGTGATGGGACTGCAGAAGCATGGGAATATGCCTGAACTGTTTATTTTTACCTCAACATGCTATTTTTTATAGCTATAACTTCACAGCCAAGCTTGAAAGCAGGTAATAAATTCCAGCCTCATTCTTTGTCCAAAGTATTTTGGCTGCTCTAGGTCCTTTGAACTTTCATGTAAATTTTAGAATCAGCTCATTCATTTCTATAATAGCCACTAAAATTTAATGGATTTTATTTAAGTGGGGAAGTATGAGCATTTTGGAGTGTTCTAATCTATGAGTATGGTTTACCTTTTTTCCCTTTCATTTTGAAGAGTATAAACAAAAGCAAAAACAACAGATGCGAAGACAGAGACAAGGTAACATACAGCAATACATGTTACAGATTTTCAAATCAAGACTAGTAAATTAACAATGGTTGTTATATTACCTATTTTTATTGTCAGATCTACACAGTCATGCAAGCTTGGATAAAAAAACTGAAGAATAACTTTTGCTTTCAATAAAAATTATTACTTCTGGTTTTCTTTAGTTTTGCTTAGCAGTGTTTTAATAGTTTTCATGCTATCATAAAGTTTTGTTTTCAAATTTTCATTTACTAGCTAATTTTAGTATGTACAAAAAATTTATTATTACTATTTTTTTATGAGAATAGATTTATTGAGGGAAAGAAAGCTCCTGTCCAAGAGAGTGACAGGAGGGGGGCCCGAGTGGGTAGTTCCCCAGGATATTATTACTATTTTTTAACCATTTAAAAAAAATTATTTGCTGCAGGGTCTCACTATACAGCTCAGACTAGTATAGATCCTCCTGACTCAGCCTCCACAGCCCTGGGATTATGGGTGTGCACCACCATGGCTGGTTTTGGGGCCAACATGGCAAATGGTACCAGGGATTGAATCCAGGTCTTTGCGCTTGCCAGGCAGGTGCTTAGACTACCGAGCTATCTCCCTATCCCCAAACAATTTATTATTAAATATTGGTCTGATATCCTGAATTTGTGTTAAATTTAATTGCCAGTTCTGTAACATTTTTGTTTCATCATGACTTTCTTTGTAAAGTTTTGTTGGCTGCAAATAAAAATGATTTTACTTTTTATTTATTTTTTTGGTGGAACTGGGGATTGAACTTCCTCCTTTTTAGTATGCATGCTTCATATTTAATTTTCTTCATTTCACTGTAGACTTGCAGTACAATATTTACTAAGAGTGGTGTGATCAGATAAACTTGCTTTGTTATTTTTCATGTATGGAAGGTTGAACTAAGGACCTGGCTTCTAGTATGGTTAAAAATTTTTACTATCAAAGGTTGAAATTTGTCAAATAATTTTTATATCTATTGAAATGAATGCAGTGTTTGTTATTCTTTTGTTTTTCTTTATGTATTTTGTACAGGGTGTCACTATGCAGCTTGAACTTATAGCAAGCATGTTTTCAGCTTCCTCTGTGCTGGGATTACAGGCGTGTACCACCAAGTACCACTCGGTCGCTGGCTCAGTGTGTGTGCGCGTGTGTGGTGCTGGCACTATATGTGGTACCAGGATTGAACTCCAGTCCCTGAGCTATCTCGCCGGCCCTAATGCACTATTTTTGTAATTTTCATTCTGTCAATATATGAATTAGACTCATTTTCAAATGTTAAAGTAATTATGCATTCCTGCAGTGAACTTGTCAGATCTGTATACACCAAGCCCACTATAAACGCCAGGACACTTGATAAAACCCATGAGTGCCAAAGGTCACAGACATTCGCCGCTGCACTCTGAACCCCGGGGTACGCTGCATCTCCCTGGTACTCACACGTCCATATGATGCCCAGCACTCTGCAGTCCATCGCCCATCTCCTTTTCTATGGCACTCCACTCACTAGGAAGAAAGATGAAAACAGAAACATCACGAACATCAGTAATTGGGACCTTGTGTATTTTCCTCATACTGGAGGATGGAACCCAAGGCCCTGCACATGCTCAGCAAATACTCTGCCAGCTGAGCTCCCCACATCCCTTCTTATCTCATTTTGAGGGGGGTCTACAGAGCCATGCGGGCTTGAACTTGTAATCACCGTGCATTAGCCTTCTGAGTAGCTGGGATCACAGGAGGGCAGTGCCATGCTTGGCTCACATTTTTACAGGTTTCTTCTCCAGCTAGCTTTTAAAAACACTATATAGCATTGATATTTAGATTTCTTGTGACTCAAATATGTGTTTTTCCCCATAAGTTTAACCACTAAACATAAATGAAGGCTTTAAAAATTGATACTTGCTGCTAAATACAAGCACAGTAAGTCCCTGAGTTACGAACATTCGAGTTGTAAACTCTCAAAGGTGTACCGTGTAAGACACACAGGTATACTGTATAAAAGTCACAGGTATACTGAGTAGGACTCGCTCTGTTGCATTACAAACAAATCTGACAAACTTCTCCTAGAACAGAGTTGGAGACTTACTGTATACAAAATGGTTTCTGCTTATAGATTAAAAATAGTGATGTGGTCAATATTGTGATCTACTTAATCTAATCTTCATTTATTTAATATCTAGAACATGTCTAAGATATGAGAAAAATGAAATGAATGTTTAAATTAAAAAAAATTAAACAGAAAGTCAAATTGCCATTAATCCCCGTCAAAATACTTCTGCTAGATTTAAACACACTTATCTCACTGTTTTAGTCACTTTCTGAGGAAGTTCTAGAAATGCTCTTTCATGAGTGTCTTTTTGCACGATCTGGGCTGCCTCAGTGCCCTGAACTGATTCCAAATGCTTACTGATCATGGCCATTTCAAGCACGGGGAACAGCCAGAAGTTGTTTGGTACCAGATCCAGTGAATAAGGTGGCTGAGGACACACTCATGTTTTTATAAGCCTGCTTTTTCTGGATGGCACTTGGCAGCAGCACTTATTACTGTATTTTTGATCATACACTGTAATGACAAAAAAAAGCCTTCCAGAACTGCTTCTGAAAGTACCAAGAATGATGGGATGGCCAGGTACTCCTCAGTGCTGAGGCAGGAGGATCACTGAATCTGAGGCCAAAGTGGACCACACAGTGAGTTTAAGGCCAAGGTGTACTACATGGGAGACCCTGTCTCAAAAGAAAGGGATAAAGATGTTCAAAGCCAAGATGACCATTTTGAGGGAATGAACAGCAAATGTGTCTTACTGTTAATGATTTTAACATTCATGCATTCATCATATATTTAGTCATTCTTTGTAACTTTAGTCCCTGATGATTCTGATAAATACACCAGATTACGCAATACTGTTCTAATAGCTAACTGAAAAAAATGATTACACAGAAACATTGTATGCACGGTGAAGTTTTAATAATTTGCATGTTGTATGAGAAACCCTAATAGAAGTACAGAGCATTCTGTTGTCACTGTGACATGGTTCTCATGAAAAAACCCTTTTTATGGATGGATGTGTGTGTGTGTGTGTGTGTGTGTGTGTGTGTGAGTGACACACCTGTTTACTACAGTAAAGCAGAAAAATAAGCCGGGCGTGGTGGCGCATGCCTGTAATCCCAGCACTAGGGAGGCTGAGGCAGGAGGATTGTTGTGAGTTCGAGACCAGCCTGAGCTACAAAGTGAGCTTAAGGCCAGCCTGAACTACACAGTGAGACCCTGTCTCAAAAAAGACAAAAAAAAAAAAAAAAAAAAAAAAGCAGAAAAATAAATCTATAACCCCTACTGCAGGGACAGGAGGACACTGTGTGGGGAAGGGCACAATGCATGCCATTACCTCCTGTGTTCCTGGTGCACAGTGGGTCAGACGCGTTTGTGTATCAGAGGTTACTTGTGCTCCTGTGACTTGGTATACTTGAGTGACAGCACTGTATTCTATGCATTTGGATATACTGGCTAACCACATGGTCTCTGTTAAGTATTCATTTAATTTCAGACAGGATCTCCCATGTAGTTCTCGGTATGTAGCCCACGCTGGAATCAAACTTGTGATCCTCCTGCCTCAGCCTCCCCAGTACTGAGATTATAAGTGTATGCCATCATGCCTAGCCTAAAGAATGATTTATTGAAACAGCTGTGGATTCTCTATAGAATACAATGTAAATTTTGCACAATTTTGATAGAATCTGGAGGTTTGGAGATACTGTGTTTTAGCCTCAGCTGCTTCCAGCCAATCCCAGCAGAGCTGGAGAGGAAGATGTAGGAGTTGTGGGTTACAGGTATGACAAACCCTCTCACCTCTGCCCCAGACACTGGTTACCCAGTGCTTCTCCCCAGGACAGCCTCCTTCACAGGACACAGGTTGCTGCTACTCCTGTGGCTTCCTCCCTGCAGCCACTCCTTTCCCTGTCCTATTCTCCATCCACCCTCAGTCCTATGCCCATCTCCTCTATAGGCTCTGCTGTCGTGTCCTTCTCAGGACTTTCTTATATGACTACCTAGTAACTTGCTGTCTCTCCTTCCTTGTCCCTTCCTCTCATTTCTAGGCCACTCCCACCATGGGGCTGGGATGCAGCTCAGTGACAGAGCGCTTGGCCCACATGTGCAAAGCCTGGTAAGAAAGCATCTGTATAACACACACATCTAGTGCTACCTTTTGCTAGCAGGGTGTACAAGACAGACTGGCATAGGTATCCTTAGGAGTGGCCCTCAGAGGTTGGCAGACAGAGGTGAGAAGACATTACTGTGTAATGTCACATTTACACAGAGGTGAGAAGACATCACTTTTATTCTTCCTGTATTTTATTCCATTTGAATCTTTCCAAAATGTAGCATGAACTATACTTAAAAAAATTTTTTTTGGTAATGGGAATCAAACTACCAAATCAAATTACCAGTGCCATGCCTCTGAGCTATATGCCAGCCCTATATTTCTACATTGATTCTGTCTGAGGAAATATATTGGAACATTCAGAGATATTTTTTCTTATAAAAATCTGGCTAACTTCTAAAATGTCACAAACAATAACATGTAAGGTCAAAAAAGAAATACTAGCTGGGTGTGGTGGTCCATAACCAAAATGGAGGCCAAGGTAGGAAGTTAAAAAGTGCGAGGCCAGTTTGGGCTACACAGCAAGACCTCATCAGATAAATGAGGCTGGAGACAGAGCTCCCTGTGGGGGCTTAGGTTTAATACCTATAAATTACATGCAAAAATACTTGTTTTCCCCATCATGGGGATCAAAACCAAAGGCCTTACAAATATTGGACAACTGCTCTACCACTGAATTACTCTGGCTACATAAATATTCTAATTACCAAAGTTATTCCTCCCCATAATCTCTGCTACTTAGGAAGGTGAGGCAGGAAGATCAGGATCGCAAGTTGGAAGGCCAGCATGGCAAGTTAGTGAAACTGTCTCATAATGAAAATGAAAACAGGCTGGGGACATAGCCCAGTGGCTGAACACTTAGTACAACACACACTGGGTTTACCTACTGAAAACAACAATCACAACAGCAACAATTCCAAGACTGAAAAACTCATTTTACAAAAGAAAGAGAAAAATCACTAATTCTTTAAGATAGCAGTAATCTCCAATGAATTTTCTTAGGTGGTCTGTCATTTCAGTAAAAGTACTTACACCACTCAATCAGAGCAGTTTCACTTTTTATCTGCTCAATATGTGGAATTTCCTCACTACTTTCTGATTAAAGAAAGGCTTTAAAATGAAAAGCAAATATTTGAAAGCCTGAAAACCATTATTATGGGACATCACTTAAAAAATAATGTTCTACCCTCCAGGCTTATGAATTTTCAGTATTTATGTTTTATAAATATTGACTGATTGACACGAGGCTGGCTTTGAATTCACTCTGTAGCCCAGGCTCACCTTGAATTCATAGCGACCCTCCTACCTTAGCCTCCAAGTGCTAAGAATATAGGTGAGTGACACTATGCTTGGTTCTCATAAATACTGTTTTAAAGCAAAAAAAAAAAAAAACCAAAAACTAATTAATCTAATTATTTATTTATTTTAAAAAACTGTGTAACACTTACCTGAACACCCGTCCATAATTTCCATGTACTTTATATACTCCATAGAGTCGATCTGCTACTCTCTGAAACATTTAACAGAAGCTGCTATCAGGTCAGTGCTATAGATAGATTACTTTAAAAAGTAATTTCACCCTCACACAAAAAGAAAAAGAACCTCCCAAATGTTTAGTACAATAAACTTAGAAAATAAAAAAAATTCTTTAAAAACTGACCATATACAAAACACTGACATGTCCTATAATACTTACCTTACACTTTTATAAACCTTTAATGCCTCGTTTCTAGTTACTGCCTTTGTTTTCCTACAGCAAGATGACAATACCTTTGCTAAGGATGGTAGTGCACGCCTGTAACCCTAGTGCTTAAAAGGCTGTGGCTGGAAGATCACTGTGAGTTTGAAGCCACTGTAGGCTACATAGTGATTTCAAGGTCAGCCTGAACTATATAGTGAGACTCTGGCTCAGCAAAACAAAACAAAACATCCAGAAAATTAATGCTATCTTTAATAAGTACTACTGGAAACAGCTGCTAAAATTCCAGAGAATTGTATAAAAACTGCACAGGCTATCTTTATTGGAAAACCTTAATCAGTATTTAGATGTTCCTATTTTTTAGTAGTAAAATATTGTACTGTTTTTCTTTTTTTTGAGATAGGGTCTCGCTAAGTTGCTAAATTGTCCAGAATGGGTTCAAACTTGCAATCCCCCTCGGATTTTTGACAGAAATGCTTTACCAAGTTTAGAAAACATTGAGATAATACAGTTTAACAATCCTTTCTTGCAGGATTTTCAGATTTCTAACACCATTCGACAGAGGAATGATTTGCAGTAGGGAACATCACACACAACAGCATTCCAGAGAGCACATGGTGGGAGATTTTATTTTAGAGCACTAATTGGTCTGCAACAAGAAAGGGAGGGAGAGAGGGAGAGGGGAAGGGGAGGGGAGGGGGAGGGGAAAGGAAAGAGGGGAAAGGGAGAGGGAGGAGAGGAGGGGGAGGGGGAGAGGGAAGGGGAGGGGAGAGGGAAGGGAAGGGAGGGGGGAGGGAGAGAGGGAGGGGAAGAAGGGAAAGGGAGAGGGAAAGAAGAATGCTTAAAAACAGATTCAGCCTGTAATCCCAGCACTCTGGAGGCTGAGACAGGAGAGTTGCCATGTTTGAAGCCAGCCTACAGATATACAGTAAGTTCAATTCCAGCCTGCACTACCTAGTAGAACCTGTCTCAAAAACAAAAACAGATTAGCTCAATGGTTTTAGGTAATTGAGAATACTAATACCAATACTAGGGAAAGGGGCGATCGCAGTACACACTGCTGCTCAAGCTGGTTCTATTGAGAAGGCTTTCTTTTGGAAATGTGATCGCCAGAGAACTGACACCTAACAAATGCTATAACAACAGAATGAGATCTAACAGCCTCATCCTATTGTCCTTCCTGAACTAAGTCTGTTTTTGCTATCCTTATTGTAGTAGTAGGTGATTATATGTTGAAAAAGACAAACTTCTGTGGCCTGCCATTACATGATACTATTTTAAAAATCTGGACATACACAGCTTTGTTACCCTTGATTTTCCTAAGGAGTTAAAGATTATGTGATTTAAGACTCCTGATACTTTCTGCCAAAATGGTTTACAAAGGAGCTATATACAGTATGAGGGGAGCATACTGGAAGGAGACCAAAACCTTTGCACTAGCTACATCTTGAGTCCTGCTTCGCTCTCTTTCTTTGTTTTCTTTAAATTTTTGAGACAGGGTTTCATGAAGTCACTAAATTGCTCAGACTGGCAAGAGCTTGTGATCCTCCTGCCTCAGCCTTCAAGAACTGGGATTACATGCACACACCACCACACCAGCTTCTCCATTCTTCAGGTAGCACTTAAGTTAGTCATCTTTGCCTCAGAATTTTCGAGTTTATAGTTTCTCCAGATCAACCCTTTGTCTTTGAGATCTGTTCTTCCTTTCTAGCATGAAAGACTAAGTGGTTCTTAACATCTTGGGCTAGGATTGTGGCTGCTTAATGGTCTGCCTCCTTGACTGCAACCTACAGCCTTGGTACCAACCTTTTCTGTGGCTTAGCCTTGTAGGGGGATAGAGTTTTGAGAATTAGCCTGAACAGCTTCTCCAGGTTGTGTGGCATGGAAGACAAAGCAGTGTGGACTCTTCTTATAGTGTTCTTATGGGAGGCATGGCAATTGTCCTTGGCCCCACTTCTAATTTGTCTGGGTAATTTCAAGGCAACTAAGGTATAGAAATTTTATCTCTTTAATCTATTGTTTCCTATACCCAGTTCTGGACTTCAGCCAATTCTCGTAAGTAACTTTTGTTTTTCTAGGAAGAATATTTTAATTTAATGAAGGAGAATACCAGGGTTTGGATGTAATCTGTCTCCTAAGAGTTCATGTTACACAACCAAGATGTCCATCACATGAGGAATGGTTGAAAAAGATGTGGTATTTCTATATAATGGAGTATTACTCAGCTATTAAGAATGATAAGTTTGAAGCATTTATACTGAAGTGGATGCCACTTGAACATATACTCATAAGTGAAATAAACCAGACACACATGTGTAAATATCGTATAGTCTCCCTAGTATATGAAGCGAAAAGCAGAAATACAAAGTAAAATACAATGTACAACAAGTAAAATCAATTGAGTCAGATAAGGCAAAGTGAATGGCATATTCTGCAGGATACTAATCAGCTTTTCTTCTGGATGGTTAACAACCTAAGATCACAAGTCAGAGTTGGAGAAATAGAAGAGCCACAAGGCCAGCCAACATTTTGGCCCTAGCCTTTCAAGGTCAGTGAAGACTCAGGACATAGGAGAACCTGTACTGCAACATCATGAAACTCAGGTGAGT
>PVKA01005513.1:71160-90146 GCA_004027165.1 Ctenomys sociabilis
AGCCACAGAGGAAAGAGATTGAAGTTCTAAAGTGTGCCTGGGGAGAGTCACATGAAGAGAAAACTTTCTCTCAAGCTCTCACAGAGAGCAAACTGGTCAAGCATTGGCCGTGACTCATCCACATGGATGACACAGACAAAGGAACTACAGAATAATGTACAGGACTACAAGATAAACCCTGAGAGGACTTCAATGACCAAATAAGAAATATAAAGTTCTTGTGTTGGTATGTAAGTCTTGATCTACCTACGTCTTAACCATCCAGCAGAAAAGTATAAAAATGAAGTATACATCGTGAGCCCATAATATTAAGCTGAGCTGGAAATGGATATGGTCGACAATTTCTTTGAATAACTCACTAAGGTTGTAGAATGCTGGACTGTGTTGGATTGTGGTGTTGAGTTCAAGCACCTAAGTTAGTTGAATGTCAATGGAGTGCCCACTTTTGACAGGTGTAGACAAAGGAAGGGTTGAGAAAGAAAAAATCATGATGTGTGTGTACAGACAGTACAGTTGGGATAGATAATGCCGTGCTTCTACATAATTCTATGAGAGGCAAGATCTGCACTAATGGTGGTTGGACAGGATATTATGTCGGCTTTTAGTACTATGGTCATCCACTAGGAAAATAATTATTGAATTTTTGATATAATTCAGGTATAAAAAAATAAGTAAGCAGCTACACTCTTAATTCACTGATAAGAGATATCTGCTAAAATAATATCTATAAATATAATATCATGTATGCACCTTGTACAATACCAAAACCTTATGAAAACAGTTTGCAATGTATTAATTCATCGAATCTGTATGGTGAAGGTGTCTTGAAACTGTCTGATTGACATTTGTATTTTAATAAAATAAAAATAAATGAAAAAAAAAATAAAGAGTTCATGTTACAAACTTGATCCTCATAGTACTTGTATCTTTAGGAGGTAGGATCATGGGAATTGCTTAGGTCACTGGGGTGGGACTTCAAGAAAGGTTAATCAGACACTCAAAGAAATCTAGTAAGTTTCTGCAAAAGTGGGTTGTCATAAACAGGGGCCTCCCTCAGTCTCCAGCTTCCTGGCTTGGCTTGTGATCGAACTTTTCATGTGCTCCCGCTAGGAAGCCATCTGTCATTGCAACACAGTATGGGAGCCCTCACCAGGAGCTGAACTTCCAAGATGGAGTTTACAGACACAAAGATATTTTGTTATCACAACAGAAAATTGACTGGTATAAGGCCTAAAGGTACTGAACAGCTGAACAGGAGATGGACCAACATGAAGACCTTTGGAAGGATTTCCTTTAGTCTGTTTTTCTACACCATTAGGAAAATCTTAAACATATGAAAGGTATAGAGAACAATAGGATAAACCCCCATTTCAATAGCGAACATGGGATACACCTTCACTTCTCAATAGCTGGCTTTTGGAATCATTACAAGGTCAGCTGGCTGAATCTGAAGCTGCCCCACTAACCTAAATTAAGGGATTTTTGTATTTAACAGATGCCATTTCAAAAGGATCCCTATCAGCACAAAATGTGATCCTACATTTTATAACTCAGCCTCTTTCAACGCCTCTAGCACAGGCAAGTTGCCTGAAAGCACCAGAGCAGATGACACATTTCTAGATACATTAATTTAATGAAAGTGTCCCCTGCCCACATTTATTACAGCCAAACTACATAGCTAAGTACAATAATTATTCCTTAACTTCTGGTTGCCTTTGGCAGACTCATCTCAAGTAAGTATAGTTAAGAACCCAGACATAACATGACATAACATCCCTAAACTATTCCCAGACTCTTAAGAAAATTGGAAACTACATGTAAATTTATAATCCACACTTATTCACATCCCAAATCTAAAACGGCAAGTCTCTGACAAGATGTCAAAACAACTATATTATTATAAACTACACAAAACAATGGCATAAAACCCTTCAAGTTGTTTGTGACAGAAAACCTTCCATCCTTCTTTGTAGTAAAGTTTGGATGATGGACATGCCAAGTCTGAATGTAAAAATCAGTTATAAAATACCAAAGCGTTATGAAAACAGTTTGTAATGTATTAATTTATCGAATCTGTATTGTTAAGGTGTCTTGAAACTGTCTGAGTGACATTTGTACTTCAATAAAATGAAAGGAAAAAAAAAATCAGTTATATGTTATAAATACCACCACTATTTAAGAGATGCTTATTAAATGACAAGCACTTTGCCTATGAATGTGCATGAAAAGCTTTGAGCTTTTCTCTACTTACAGCTCTGACTCGGAGAAGATGGGAGATAACCGACTGCAGCTCATCGCTGTAATGCTTCAGCTCAGTAAACCTCCTGAAACAGGAAACACATAGAACATTTTTCTCATGAAAACAAAGATAAAATACAAAATAGCAGTTCCTGAGAGAGAAACTATTTCTATTTAAACATCTGCTGGCCTTAAACATTTACACAACAGTATCAATTAATATAAAACATTCTAAAATAAAAAATATTGAAAGTTTTACATTGTGGGCTTGAGCTAGAAATAAAATTCATTGTTACGAAAAATTCCTTTGATACACCATGCCCCCAACATTAATCTTACTGCTTCTCAGTCATGTCTCCTTAACATATTAACTGCTGCTCTCCATAAAGAACTGAACTGATGGATGACGTGGCCCAGATGGGAATGGCCCCCGACTCTACCTCTTGCCAATGAATATACAATATTCTTACTGTTGTCTAAGATCTCCTCCTATCCTGGGCTTTAGATTTTCTTCCAGCGACATTCCATATTCCTTCTTCCTATCTTTATAAGTTCCTTCTGATGAACACAACAATAAACTCAACTGTCTTCTGGATTGTAACATACACATAACTGCCTGGACAAAGCAGCCATGACCGCTCAGCACCCACACTTCTTATGGTGACCCTTCACTGAGCATTAACTCCCTAGCAATAGCCATTTCCCTCTCCATTCACTTCTTGGCTGTTACAGTTTAGCTTTCGTCCCCAGCACTACTATAGTGGAGAAATATTCCTGACAAAGTCACCATCTCTTTTCGTGTTGCTAAAATGGGCAAATTTTAGTGCTTTTTTATTCAATCCTACTGGAAATATAACAGCTGATAACATCTTCCTAAGAACTTGTTCTCTTGACATCAATGTTACTTTCTCATGTTCTGGTCACTCCTCAAGCTTCTCTTTTAGTACTCACTTCTTTTACTTATCTCTACTATTACAGGACTTTACACCACTAGTGTACAGAGTCCCACAGTACTGGTATAAAGTCCTGAAATGTCTGTTAAAAGCATGACCGAGAGATCACAGTATGAAAAGGGTGTGAATAGCCACTACCACTAGACAAAGGCCCCTCTAACACTTAAGAGTCTGAATTTATAACAAGTTCACCACAAAATTTAGAAGGTAAACCAGACTATACTTTGTTTTTCTTCAGGCTATACTTTGGATGCTGATACTCTTCAGAGTGGAACTACTTTCCAATTAAATTTTTCAGCCAACATAGTCTTTTTTTTTAGATAGTGTTAAGCCTCAAACTTATGGCAGTCCTCCAGCCTAAGCCTCTCACGTGCTGTGACTGCAGTTGTGTCCCACCATGCCTGGCAACATATTCTTTATACGATGCATCATTTACAAAACGTCACAGTTATAATATGCTACAGAATAATAGATTTCTACCTGCAGCCAAATCTCTGTACTAGGCTGAATCTATAAAATTAACTGAGTAGGGGACATTTGTACTTGCTTACATAACCAAAGATGAACCTTCCTCTCCCTATGTCCCCAAAGCTGTCTCCAATGCTCCCTAGACCTCTAAGAGCAAAGCTAAACTGTCACCGGTATCTCTTCCTGTGTTTCACTGCACCTATTCTAGTGAACCCCAGTCTGTCATTTTTCTGCCAAAGTATTACCTAGGCTACTTGCACTTCTCTGGACTCTGCCAGTGCTCTTGATTCAGATCAGCACCACTGCTTCTCACTCGGAATCCGCTATCACTCAGGCCACTCCCACCATGCTCTAATCTACTGTCCATTTGGATTGGATGATCTGTCTGAAGTCAAGACCTACATAAGTGAGTGTTTAATCAATTTTCTTCCTGTCACTGATCCTGAGACAAAGTTTCAAACTCCTCATGTGGCTCCGTTAACTTTCCACAAACCTTGACCACGCAATAACTGTGGTTCATCTAAGGGCAGACAGCAAAGTTGAGGGCATGGTCACTGTTAGCTAAAACACTTAACCTCTATCATTCTTACTCAAGGCCAGTTTCTATAGCTTAAAAAAAAAAAATCCAAGAATAAGAGGGCTGGCAAACGTGGCTGTCATTAAGTGGAGTACAAATCCATGACTGACATCCCTTTTTTTACACTTCAATTTTGCTTATATATATAGAATAAAACACTGATGGGAATTAAACCTAAAAACTAATATGGTGTCACGATCTGGGGAATAGGTGGGAATGGACAGAAACTGGGGTAAAATTTTTCATTCTTTAAATGTTCTACACCTGTCAGTCTACATACATATCTGTTTAACCATGAAAACACATTACCTAGTCAAACAGCTTTTAAAGACATTTGGATAATTAAACTTTATTTTATTTTTTTGTGGAACCGGGGACTGAACTCAGGACCTTGCACTTGCCAGGGAAGGGCTTATTCTACTGAGGTAGTTCTCCAGCCCGATAATTCAATTTGAAAAAGAAGTGTATCTCAAATAACTGTGAGTTGCTTTCTTTATGTGGAGCCAGACATTCTGTGAGATTAGATCTCTTTGTCCTTCTCTAGACATAATTGGATCTCTTTTCTTTCTAGCTCTCCTAATGATATTATAAAATTCTAATCTCTTATACTGGGCTATGAAAAACATAATAATAACAACAGTTAAGATTCAATACTGAGACAAACCAGAGCTTACTGATGTTGAAAAGAAAGGTCCTAACATCTTTGGCCAAAGATACATTTGGCACCAGTTTCCGTACCTACTGACATATTCTCTTTTACACAGATGGCAGAGAAGAAGAAACACTGACTCCACAGGAAGTCAGGGCTAAGAGATATCTAAACATCCAGGGTGTCAGGGACAAGGATGAAAAACATGCATCTTGGGAAAAATTAGTTACTGGAAAATCAGACCTAAGGTGAAAATTAAAAAGTTCATCAAACCTTAGATAATGAGTATTTAACAAATGATGGAAACAATCTCCAGAAATGAGAGTCTAAGTTCTTTGCCCAACTCAAAATCTAGAACTATCTCCCACCCTAAACAGTTAGAAAAACTATAAAATACATACAATAATGTCAGAATGCTATAGTTGTAAACAGGCAGTTAACAGAGTCCAGATTAGGAGACAGAGATATGAAACTTTTGTCTCAAAATACTGTCTGAAATCCTTGCTGTAAAGCATGTAAAAACCAACATGTAAATGCAGATTGTAATAAGTTGGAAGTTTGAGGTGTCTATGTACCTACAATATCCCCTATACTCAACCAACCTTACATTTTTTTCTCAAAATAGACCCATTACCACAGGGTCAAAGCTTCTTTCTATTCTTCATGCTCTTATTTGCTTATAGTCATCTTGCCTTCTAACCCTAAGTAAGTGCCACTTCAAATCAATTACCTAAGACCCACCTTAGAAACAACCTCTATCAGGGTTTTCCTGACCATGTCTCTCCACTCTCCAAGCTCAATGGCACAGCACAGGTTGAAGTCTGTTGTCCACCTCATGGTGATTTCATGTAGCCTTAAGTTTTTTTCATCCTACCATTCTGAAAGTATTTCTAGTCACACAGACTCTTAGGTTCTTTATAATTTTTATAATTAACTGCTACTAAAATAAAGCTCTAAATGAAAAGGAAAGGGCTCAGTGACTGTGAAAATGGTAATTGTCCATCCATGCCCACCTCCCCCGCTTCCAAATTTCTGTGCTTCCTGTTCCCAACTTTCCTTCTTGGCTGGCTGCAGGGTTCTTCAGATGATGTACTGCTTTGGAGGAAAACACAGTGTACACTGTTTCTCTCTATGCACACTTCTTGCTTCCAAACTCAGCATGGAAATTCATCTAACCTACGGGGAACTCAAGGAATTTATAATCTTAATTATCTGACTATATGGCCTAAGAAAACTATGACTATATATGATTTAATTGGTCATTTAGTTTTTTTGAAGTCAAGAAAAACTGGCAACGAAAGCCACAGCAAATTGGGCAAAGTGGTATAGGACATGAGAGGAAAGTATATTTCTACAAAAATAGATCTTTTTTTTTTTTTTGTCTTTTTGAGACAGGGTCTCACTATGCAGTTCAGTCTGGCCTTAAGCTCACTTTGTAGCTCAGGCTGGTCTCGAACTCACAACAATCCTCCTGCCTCCGCCTCCCGAGTGCTGGGATTACAGGCATGCGCCACCATGCCCGGCAAAAATAGATCTTAACAACATGTTACTTACATAATCTGGTTAGTTTCCAGTCTGTATTTTGTGTTAGTGGGGTTTATTTGTAATACATATAAGGAATTCAAGAAACATAGATAAGCCCTATGTCTTTTTTTTTTAAAGAAAAATAAACAATGTAAGAAGGATTTACAGAGTTCTAAGACCACATATAAGTAGAAGTCCTCCTCACTGTAGTCAGCAGTCCATGTAAGATGAAAATGCACTAAGCAAGCTTCAAAATACTCATTTTGGTAGTCTCTCTGAAACCATCATTCTAATCTATTGGGCCATCTATATCTAGAACAGAGATTAATTTTTAAAAAAATTATTTTCTTATTTGGTATAGGGTCTCACTACACAGCTTGGACTTGCACTGATCCTCCTGTCTCAGCCTCCCCAGTGCTGGGATTACAGGCGTGCACCACCATGCCCAATTTCAGTGGCTGGCACAGTGTTCTCAGTGTTCCAGGATGGCATGGCATGTTGTACTGGGGATCAAACCCAGGTCCTTTGCTTGCCATGTAGGCACTTAGACTGCAGAGCTATCTCTCTAGGCCCAAGAGATTTTACATCTTAAGAGTCTTATTACAACAATGGTAATTATACCTGGGCATGGTGGTACATGCCTGCAGTCCCCAAACTCTGGGAGGCTGAGACAGAAGCATTAAAAGTTGAAGCTCAAGGAGGACAATTTAGTGACATAGTGAGGACCTGTTTCAAAACTGAAAAATATACAGAGAGCTGGGTTCAGTGTGAAGGCCTTGGTTCAATCTCAGTACAGGGGGATGGAGAGCAGGTGACTACTATAGTGCATTCTCTTATCTACAACATAGGGCAGAATAATTGTATTAATATATACTTATTTGGAACTTTTTCAAGACTGCAAAGAAAAAACCACCTAACAATGGTGACATAATATTTAAAGTTTTACATATATATGGACAGTAAACAGACTGTCAATTCAGACAATATTCTAAAATCAGAAAAGGGCAAAAAATCGTATTGAATTTAAAAATACTCAATGAAAAATGCTAATGAAAGATTAATATGTCTCAAGAAAAACATCAGTATTCACATGATTTAACGAATGCCCACCCACCAAAGTCACAAACTTAAATTTTCCAAAGCTCTTTTTGAAAATGACAAAATTTCAGTTCCTAATCTAGAGAAAACCTCTTAGATACCATGCTTGTCATTATAACATGGAAACATCAGTGGAACCTTAAATGCACACTGCTAATGAATGAAGCCAGCATGAAGACTGCCTGCTATGTGATTTAACAGTAAAGAAGATAAATTCACAGAGTCGGTTAGAAGTTGAATGGATGCTCAGGCTGGGACAAGAAAGGGGTGTACAAATGGAATGGGGGGTTTTTAGGTTGGAGAAACTACTATCTGATACTGTAACAACAAACATGCACCATCCCAAATGTCTAAGAGTAAAAGTGAACCCTATGGAGCTTGGGTTTGCTGCCATTTTCCTGGGAGGCTGAGCACCTGGCCAGCACATCCAATCCTGGACCATGACCAAGTGAAGGAGGGGCTGCCAAGTCCTCAGTGCTTCTTGGCGAGGTAACTGCCCAGGGCCAAACGGGGCAGGCTGCTGGAGAGAAGGTGCCTGACGTCCCCCTTGGGGACCCTGTCAGTAACTCACTGCCAGCTTTGTCCCTCTGACTGGTACCTGTTGCCTCGCTCTGAGCAGACCAGACAGCTAAAGCACTTGGATGTCAGTTGCGTCAGCCTGGCTGATTTCAGTCCTGAGCCTCTCCAACACCTGCTGTGCAGTGTTTCCTCCACCCTGACCACCCTGCATCTGGAAAACTGGGATCACTGGCACACAGGTCTGCGCCTTTCTGCCTTCCCTGAGCTGCTGCTCCCCGCTCACTACCTTCTGCTTCATAAGGAATTTCATGTCGAAAAGCACCCTGAAGATCCTGTTGAGCCATACTGCCAGGCTGAGCCACTTAACCCTGGAGCTGCACTCTCCTCCTCTGGAGGTTCATGTTCCCAGGGAAGGTGTCCTTCATCACATACAGAGCCAGATAGAATTCCCACTTAGGAGGATGATGAGGCCACTAAGCCATCCCGGGACAGTGTGGTTTTGTATTCACCAAGAACTCTGTTGCAATCGGAAGTTCAATAACCAGCACCCTTATCCATGCCCTGCCTGTACCCCCATCTAGTTGATTATATCTATCCTGTTTCCACATGCCTCCGGGAACAGAGCCCTCAGTTCTGTGCTGCTGAGGCAGTGAGACGTTTCCCAGCAGGTAGCAAGCATGGGGAATCACTGACATGACAGTAGAAGTGACTTTGTGTAGTCGGTTCCTAGGCAGTCAGTATCTGTGCTAGAAATGTGAGTTGTTACATGATGCTTGAGGCTTGCGATGAATGTCTGGATGAATATAAAAGGAATGATCAGAAATAAAGTGAGTTGCATGTAAAAAATAAATAAATAAATAAAAGTGAACCCTAGTGGAAATGAGGGGCATTAAGGAATAATGCTATATTCAGGTAGGTTCACTGATGGAAGCAAAACACACTCCCTGGGGTGGGATGTGAACAGCAAGGAAAGCTGTGGGGCGGGGGAGGTTAAGGTATACAGAAGCTCCCTGCTCCTTGCTCAATGTGACTGCAAACCTAAAATTGCTATAAAATAAGTTTGGAAGCCACTCCCCCCCATTTCAACAAAAAATACCTAAAATTCAATATCATCACAACTTCTAATTAGCCACATTTAAAAATACTTTTTGTATTTTATATTCAAAATCTGAGGTAAGATATGGTTAACATGCTATTGCTTATAAAGTCAAGTGTAATAGGTCATCAAAATGTGCAAATAGCCTTTGTTTGATAAGAATTTACATTCTGGAGAAACTAATGCTGAAAGATGCACTAGACAAATTCTAGGAGGCTGAGGTAGAAGGATCACTGTGAATTTCAAGCCAACCTGGCTACCTGGTTATACAAGCAAGTTCAAGGCCAGCCTAAATTATACAGCAAGATTCTGTCTCTTAAAAAAAAAAATCTAACATACATCATAAACTTGGTCCCTGAAAATAGAAAAGCCTTGTCTAAGTACATTTCTAAATAAAAAGTTCCCAGAACCTAACAGGTAATGAACTGTATAAGGAAGAGCTTGAACTGTCCAACAAATTTAGAGAATGGTTATAACCAAACCAGTAATGTCAAAGACTCATCCTAAGGAGCCATTTCTGAAACTACCCTTTAAACACCAAACTAGCAATATAAAGTCAAGTATTTGTCATGTATATCCACTGAATTATTATGCTAATATGCATTTTTCTAACAAGTTTTCTTTATATACAAAGTAGATTATTAAGTAGTTTTTTTAAGCTCTGTGTATTTGACAAATCATACAAAGAAAACTGAAATTAAAAAATTTTCATTTTTCTGATAACCTTCATAATAAATACTTCTAGAAAAAAGTAATGATTTAATTTTTTAAAACTTGTTATTTATAATCTTAAAAGCAAATAAGTTACCAATTTTAGACTTTAAAAGGATTTCACTAAATGTGAATTACTACTTAAAATATTTAGCAAATAAAGTGCACACATTCAGAAATGAAAAATTAAATAGACTGTTAGGCACCATTCAAAACAACATTGTAACTGTTATTAAAACAAAACCTTACTTGTCTGGGTTTTTCACTCTGAATGTTGCATTAAGCGCTTTTAACCTGGAGTCTGCCTGGAAAAAATAATTTGTTCACTTAATACAATTATATTTCAGGGTATAAAAGTCAAACAGTTTTACTTTCCCTTTAGAATTAATATGCTCAAGTATAATTTTTCATATCAACTTTGTAAACACATTAAACATACCTTAAAAATCAGCTTAGTAATTTTGAGAACACTATACAAGCATGTTTTAAATAAGACTGCCCACATGGCATTCAATGATTTCAAATAAAACAACTGCAAACAGCAACACCCTAGCAAGCACTTGACACTGAATTTTTGTAATTCAGAACAAGTCATATGGAAAAGTTGTTCACCTTTTATTTAAGCCAAGAAAAGCAATGATCTGTATATATAAACAAAACTAGAGCTTTAGAGCCTGTGCATTACTGAAGGTAGTTCTCAGAATCTGAACTAAATGTACCTTGTTCTTTTTCATTATCATAACCAATGTTCTAGAAAAAAAAAACACAGAAATACCTGTGTTAAAATACTATACTCCATAAAACAAGGTAGATGACACAAGTTATTTTCTAGCTAGCAGAAAATGTTATAACATTTTATTTCTAGATAACTGGGTTCAAAGGAGAGACAGAACTGTACCTAGTGGTGGAGGCATGTAATGTCAGCACTTGTGAGGCAGAGGCAGGAGGATTGCTGCAAGTTTAAGTCCAGCCTGAATGAACTACACAGTGAACCCACCCCAAAGTCAAAAGAGAAACAAAGGAATAGACAGTAATAACTTCACTACAGGAAGTGCACACTTATTTAAATTCTATCCTCAGTTTCCCTAAAACAAAACAAAAGACCATCAGATGACTTCTCTGTCCAAGCAAGGTATAGAACTACAGCACTCCTCAAAGCTCAATTTCAAAATGTAGCTTAGATGAAAATATCCCTCTCGGGCTGAAACTTTTACATACATCCAATCTACAATTACACACACTGTAAATTAGCAAAAAGTGAAATGAAGCAAAGCATAAATATCATCAGGGCTTCTCAGATCACATGGGGTAGAAAACAGCAACACAAGTAACCAAACATGTTCCTTTCCAGACTGGCCACCTCTTAGGACTCTAGGCCCAGAGGGACTCAAAGAACTATCGGAAACAATATAGAAAGAGCGTTCTGATTCCTGGAGACGGTCTTATTCTAATGTTGGTATTTCATCATTTCTTGACTTTTCTCATATTTCAAGGACATATGAACTGATACATATAAAAGTTTCTCAAATAAAAAGGCCCATGTATTTAAGGCATATATAGTATTAAACATCACTGAATACCGAGAAATCTCACAAATGTTCAAATGTGAATCTTTAAATACTAATGAAATTATCTGAAAGACAAGCTGATTTTCATTTGTAGCTTTTCTCAAATCTCAAGCCTTGTGATATTAGCTTACTTATTTCTTCCCACATTAATAGTTCATCAGTTCAGAAACTGGATAAACGTGAAAGTGTCTGAGTGTTTGATTACTAAACATCCTCAGAGGGGAGATCCCTCACAACCCAACTCTATCTTTTCAGTTTCACAAGAGTACATGAAAAGGGAAGCTGACTAAACTGTCACTAACCAGAAACTCGTCTCCAAGCCGACTCTTGAGAAACTAGTTGGGCTTTCCAAACCGGCTGCCGGGTTACCAACCACCTCATCACCTTCTCCATTAAACACCTAACAATGCCCCTAACCCATCACTGTTTCATACTACCCTATTTTACTCTCTAAAGCAGGATTACCTGAAATCATCTTGTCTACTGTTTTTATTTCTCTACTACATTAAAGGCCATAAAACAAAACAAAACCAAAAAACAAACACGTGTGATGGTCCCACGTGTGGAGGTGCACAGGCTGTTTTGGCAATACCCTTACCTGCTTTATCTCCATCCAGACTTGCCTAAAAAGTACGGCCTAGCCCTGGCCTCTTCACTGGCCCTCAGGCTGGCTCTGTGGAAGGTGTTTCATTGTTCGGGTCTGAGCGCAAATGTTAACTCTCCTGGGCAACGAAGATGTGGCCCAGCCAGTCGGGAACGCTGCTCCCTTATACTCTGGAAACACTTGGTCACTCATCTCCCAAATGATCCCTGCTGTCATATTAGCTGCTTTACTTCCTTTATGCTACTTACCCACTATTTTTTCACTTATCACTATTTTTAAGTATTACATTTTAAAATGTTAATGTATCTAATCACTAACATGAGTTTCAGTAGAATAAGGACTTGAATGTTTCTAGCTCACTCATTACTGTATTCACAGCACTCAGGGAGTCTCACCCTATGGTATCCAGCATTTGGGAATTCCTGGGTGGTCCAAACTTGAAGGGAACTGGGGTTACAGCTGACTGGTAGACTGTGTGTTTTATATGTGCAAAGCCCTGGATTCAAAACAGACCTCTTAATCCCCACCTTACAGCAAGAGCTATTGAGTTCTAAGAAAACAGCAATTAACCTCTTGGACGAAGTCTATTTTGAACAAACAATCCTGACAACTGAGATGTAGAAGTTCACCGACTGCACAATGAATAAAGTACATACCAAGTATAAGTTTGCTTTTTCTTGAGTCCTCCTGGTAACCCTCTAAATGACTAATCCTGAACTGTGTGGCACACAGTGAATCAGGGGGCTACACGAAGGTGTGTATTTGGATCTAGGCCCAAAGCAAACATCCTGGGGTATCTGACCGGTCCAGCCGGCTGCCTCCTGCTCTACTAGCAGGCTCAGCTGTCACTGCTGCTACTGTCATATGAACCTGTCTCCAATACTACTCAGCTTTAGGTCTTGTTAGTTGTCTGCTAAAATATATTATAATCTAGGAAACTGAAAGCCAAATTTATCGAATTATGAGTCCTCTTTGAGAGGACCAAAGTGATTCTCAAAGTACAGAAGTCATGTCACATCATTTGAGTATCTCAGGAGTCAGGGCGGTTAGCTCTCAGTTTTAAACTCTGTGCAGATTATTTGAATTCACAAAATACATAACCTTGGTTCAAATGATATATTTATATATGTATACATATATGGTGACAAATACATGTATGTAAGTAAAGGGGTCCAGAAGGTCCCATTTTCCTGATGGAAGAAAGGACTTAAAACAAGAAATATTTATAACAAACTAAGAGCAAGATGTATCGGTTTCTGCTTTCCATATATTCTACAGGTAGTCTACTTCATTAAATCTGACTTTCTGGATTATTAGCACTCTATGTTAAGTATTACAGAAAGTTTTTTAAAGATTTGAAACATTTAGAATTTCAGAGCATTTTAAATTTCAGATTTTGAATGCTCAACCTGTATTATATAAATCTGTATTATATTTGTCTGCCTATTTAGTTTATATCAGAGATAAATTTTTTTTAAAGTTTGCAATGATCCACATTAAAATTTCTTTATTAGAGGGCTCAGTGGATAAGACAGCCTCCTACCCAAAGCCATGCTCCTCAGTTTTCAGACGGTAATCTCATTTCCAAACACTACGTCAGCAACTGCATTCGAAAAGTTGTGCAAAAAAAAAAAAAAAAAGAAAGAAAAAGTAAATGCTATTATGGGCCAGTTGAATAGCTCAGTGGATTAAAGCACCTGAAAGCAGGCGCAGGGCCTGGGGTTTGAGCCCTGGTCCTCCCGTGTCAGCCCCGCCCCCAGGGCACAGAGACGGCAATGGAGACTGGGCATGGTGGCGCGCATCTGTAATCCCAGCTCTTGGGAGGCTGTAAACAGGTGGATCCCTGCAAGTCTGATCCAGTAGTGAGACCCGGAACACCCTGTGGTCCCTTCCCTAAAATACAAAAAAAAAAGAAAAAAAACCACAACAAAACAAACCAGAAAGAAAGAAAAGTTGTGCAAAAACTAAGTCTCTATCACTAACTGATGCAGTTTCAGTCCCTTGTGCATTTCAAACTGGCCACCATGCCTCAATAGGCAGAGCAAGTGTAAGACTCATCTACCGTCTTCTATTTCTGCCAGAAGCGACTGTGAGTGTAAGCATGCAGGTGCCAGTGGAAATGGTCAAGGCCAGGAGCACAGGAAAGCAGGTGTCGAAGTACACATTCATTGCGGGAAAAATCTACAGCCTCCTATTACATTAATGTTTTTTCCTAGTAGAATTAAATGAGTAAATTTGTTTACGGTAGTGTAACTATAATTATATAAATCAAAAGTGAACTGCAGTGTTTCCTTGAAAACCTTACCAATGATACTATATTATATACAAAGCTGATTTCCAACATTACTCATTCAAAAAGAAAAAAAAAAATTAATGTGGCACAGCACTGTGCATGACAAAGTACTTCATACAAACATCCTTACCTTCAGCTGAAACCCAGTTTCATTCACAGTCTCCTTCCAGTTACCTTCCTAAAAGTTAATTTTAAAAATCATTACCGCAAAGCAAAATAGCCTATCAGAAGGATTTCAAATTATATAAACTGTGTATCTATGACTATGTCATTTCAGAGGAGAGAGTTTTAAAAAAATTATTTTCACTTCAAAATTGAAATGTATAATCATTTCTAATGATTAACCAAAACTCAGGCTTATAATTTCAGAAATTCGGGCTTCAAAAAATTGAAGACTGATTTTGTTAATTTTTAAGTGCCACAAAAAGTATGGCCTTCATTAGCCAAAAGCCTGATATGGAGGCCTACATCTATAATGCCAGCATTCTGGGAGGCTGAGGCTTAAGAATACCAAATTCTGGGGCTGGGGAGATGGCTCAGTAGAATAAGCACTTCCCTGGCAAGTGTAAGGGCCTGAGTTCAATCCCAGGTTCTGCAAAAAAAAAAAAAAAAAAAAGAATACCAAATTCAAACCCAGGTTGGGCAACCTGGTGAGACCCTGTCTCAAATAAAAAAACAATGAATTGGGAATTAATAAGATTCAAGTGAAGGGCCCCAGTGACTAATACATACATGTGTATACGTTTGTGTACACACACACACACACACACACAAAGTTAATCAGAAAACTAGTATAAAACAGTAATTTTTTATAACAGCACAAGTGCAAGCGCAAGTAATTTCAAATTCAAACCGAACAAACCTAAGAAATTACATGTAAAAAGCAGCTCTAAAATCCCCTTAAGAATAAGCACTCTATAGCAAGTGATGGAGAAAGAGAGAGAGAGAGAGAGAATACAAGTCAAAAAGAAAAATACCTGTGTTAAAAACAAATAGAAGATTTTATCTCTACAAAGGATGGGATGTGAAGCAACTCTAAGCAGAAAATTTTCTAAACCAATCCGTCGTCTCTCTACAAAATCTGGGTCCATGTTGTCAGCAGAGAGTTTATGCCAAACGAATTCTGCCTAGGTAAAAACAAAGCAAACATTACAAATGGTCATGAAGCCCAACTCTTCTGACCCACTGCCATTTAACTTCTTACCCGTTTCTCTGGTAGAGGTGGCACAACAATATGTGGATAGCAAACCAAAAGGTAGTTTCTCAACAACTCAAACTCACTGTATCGCCTCCACAGTGAATCTGTGAGGATACTCTGACCATCCGCATGTTCAACTGACCTGAAAAGGAATAAAAAGGAATAAAAAAGTATTTGCAGCATTTTTAAAAATGTATATACTTCTACTTACTGAAATGCAGATGAGCCAGACACTGAGTAAAGACCACCCCAGTATTTTCCTACACGCTCCCACAACCCTGGGAAGTAGGGAGCTGCTGTTCACATTTTACAGATGAGGGAGCTACCAGTATGTGCTCTAGCCACTACTATACAGATCTGTGGGGAGTGCTCAGATCCAACTGATTCTAAACCCTTACTGGTTTTCTCTGGTGAAAATAAACCTACATGAACTCAAGAGAAATTGTATGAACAATAGATGGCATGATTTTACAAGATGGTAAAATCTAATGTATTATTATTTTGATTAAATAAAAAGGTATGCTTTGTGCTTGGTTTTGTGTTTATTGTCTGAGCCAGGGTCTCACTACATTGGCCAGGCTTGAACTCCTGCATTTGTGGGATATGCCCACCTCCCCTTCTGGAGGGCTGGTGCTAGAAGTGTGCACTCTGCACCTTGCTCAGTAAAATCCACTTTTTACTTCACTTGTGCTCGGCTGAAATAACATTCACAGCAAGACCAGGGCACACAAAACCTCCCTTCAGGTTGTAAGGAAATCAAATAAATCTTGAGAACCATCTGAAAAAGCAAGGAAGATTGAAGTCATTAAAATTTCCAAGTGGTAGCCAGTGCTCATAATCCCAGCTCCCTGGGAGCCTGAGGCAGGAGGATGCAGAATTCGAGCCAGCCCAGGAAATTTAGCAATTTAGTAAGATGTAAGTCTCTTAAAGAAAAATTAAAAATTGCTTGAGGATATAGTTTGGCACCACAAAACATGCACACGAAAAAACCAAGCATAAGTTATGACTGATAAAATATGGCGGATGTTTAACTTTTAAAAGAATTTATGGGGTTAGGGAGATAGCACAGTGAAATAAGTACTTGCTTGGTAAGTACAAGGTCTGAGTTTGATCCCTGGTAGCACCAAAAAAAAAAAAAAAAAGAATTTATTGCAATAAAAGACACACTGCCACTATTACTACTTAAAATACTTCCCCTTGCTTCAATTGCTCTTGATGCTTTCTGAACCAGCTCTGGAAGTCCTCTTCCATAAGGGTTTTTAGCTGTGCTCTTGTGGCTGCTTTGATGTCCCATATCAATTCACAGTGGTTACCTTTCATTGTAACTTGACTTGGGGAAGTCACATGGGATCCTGTGGCTTGATGAAAACATAAGCTTGCCTTCCCACAGATGGCACAGGCAGTGGTACTCCCTGTACTTTTGATTGTGCCAAACAAAAACACTTATGAAAGGTTTCTAGAACTGCTTCAGAAAGTGGCAAAACGGTGAGATAAGTGTGTTTGAAGCAAGGAGTATTCTGAAGAATGGTAATGTGTCTATTATTGTAACATATTCTTAAAAAAATTTACAGGGACAACCCACTAGGGCCCCTCTTCTGTCCCTTTCTTCGACAGAAGCTTTCTTGCACCCAAAAAATATATTGTGCTGTTTAAAAAATTTTTAACACTCATCATATATTTTGATCACATTGTGCTAGGCATTGCCAGCTGCTAAGCAAAGCTGCTAGGCAATGCCAGATCTCATCTTCAATTTATAGTTGGGAAAAAGGGTAAAATCAGACAATGGAGGTTTGAAAGGACTTTGACTACTAAAGATCTCTGCTAATAAAAAAAAACACCAATTGTAAACATTATCTGGACCTTCTTGTACTCTATTTGTTTGACAGGAACTTAGCTGGAACCAAGCACTTATACCTTCATACGTAAAGTCAGGGAAGTTAAATTAGACTTGGAATATGCATGCTAAACACAACAGGTACTTGGAATTGTTTTTTTGAGACCAGCTGTTCCAGCCTCCAGAGAAGCTGGAGTTAATTGTCTATGAAGACTTTTGAGAAATTAACTCTTAAGGAACTAAAAACCAGTATTTCAGCCTTGATCGGTCTGCTCAACTATCAAGCGGAAAGGTTTCTACCTGACCCTACCTGTAACTTTCATTGCCCACCTTGTTTCAATGAGGTAAGCAGTATATGTTTCTTGCATGTTCACTGCGTTTCTTCCAGTTCTCTTTTCTGCTTCAGAAACACTGATTTCTATCTTCTTCAAGGAAAAATTATTTTCTGTCATCTGGACAAAAACAAGATAAGAACAAGATGATAGTGAAAAAAATGCAAGCGCAAGCGCGCATTCTCCCTCTCCTCGCTTGCACAAACAAAACAGGCACAAACAAAAACGTGGAAATTACGTGTGTGGCCAGGAAAAGGCTCAGGCTTAAATCTTTGGCTCAGATAGCACACAGCAACTAAAACAAACAAATAAAAAAAATCCTGGGCTGAAGAATCTCAGTTCCAGAGTTTTCAACAAAACACTCAAAAGGCCCAAATAAAAAACTAACCCAGCAGCAGGCATTGCAGGCATAGGCCACTGTGCCTGGCAAAAACGATTTCAAGAGGTATTTATTTAACCACTTCACAACAGCATTATTCACAGTGTGCAAAATATAGAAGCACAGATGACTCAATTTTAAAACTGTGACACTGAGGTGAGAGATCGGGGCTGGCTAGGACAGGATGTGCAGCCAGGGTTCATGGCAGAACCCCTTCTCCTAACTTGCCACCACTGCTATGGACTTGCTGTTCTGCTGTCCTATTTCTGCTTGCAGGACATATCTCTTTTTGCTCTTCTAGTCATGTCTTAACTGTTCCTGGGTCATCCCGGCCAATTCTTTGGGCAGCACAGAAAGAGCTAAAATCATCAGACATTGGCAACAATAAGCTTAGTGGAAGAAAGAATGCTTAGGATGCACAAGGCCCTGGTTTCTCTCTCCCCCCCCCCACACACACACAGAATAGGGAGTATGATTCAGTCTTTAGAAACTATATAAAATTCTGACACATCATAAATACAACACAGATGAAATGTGGATGTATGTTAACTGGAATGGCTAAAGAAGTTGTGATATTTTTGCATAATGAAGCTATAGAACAGGATAAATTTTGTAGTCTTCTGTCAATAAATAGATGCAACTAGAGAACATACTCAAGTGAAATAAATCACATCCATATATGCAAACATATTGTATGTTTTCAGGTTCCTAATGAGAACCTGAAAGAGAAAAATGGAATCTAATAGATACTGGGAAAAGGGAATGAACTTACTCAAAAGCAAAGTTACTGAGAAAGACAAAAGGACCAGGGGAAAGAGATTTATCTATGTATGTAAGCAGGATAGTTTGGGCTATGATTTATTCTGGTCTATGGAAAGAAGCAGCTAATTAATGGTTTTATTTGTTTCGTCTCCTTTTTTTTTTTTTTTTTTTTTTTTTTTTTTT
>PVKA01005514.1:0-42951 GCA_004027165.1 Ctenomys sociabilis
CTACAGTGATACTTGCAACCAATTATTATTCCTAATTTTCCTGAAATTTTAATACTCACTATGAGGAAAAATGAAATAAATGTAAAGAATATATTTAAATACTAGGAACATTTTATAAACAGGAAACAAAAAATCAGAAAAATATTATTTGATACACTGATAAAATAAAAAATATACATATACAAGAGTAGTTTTTTTTTTTAATAATAGCTAAAGGTCATCTCAAAGTCAAAAAATACTCCATTTCTCTAGCTAAAATATGTGTAACTAGAAAGGTTATAACTTACATAAAAAGTCATGTTATTTATAGACATAAACCTAATAAGATGAAAACCAGCATTGGAGGTTATTTTGAATCAATCTTCCCATGAAGAAAATCTAAAAACCTTTTATTTTCATAGAAGAGACAACTTAATATCAAAATATTTACTTACCCAAAATGACACATATACAATATTTTAAAAACATTTATTTTAAAATGGAGAAAATTATCTTATAAATTAAAGAGGAAAACAAATATTCCAGAAATGAAATAGTATCAGAACACAAAATATAGAATGTAAAAGATATGCCATACCAGAAGTGAGGACATATGTACAAAACTATGAAAAAAAATGCAATCAATAGGTAAGATTCATGATGCAAGTCATAAAGTTCAGAAAGATCCCAAAACATGTGAGTTAAGGTGCTGCAATTATTTCTGTTGAGAGGAAATAATAGATTACAGAACAAATAATGCTGGCAAAATGTGGCAATGATCTTTAAAAATAATAGTGGCATAAGTGATTTATAGCTCAGGTAAAAATAAGTTACTTTTGAAGTAAGATTCCAGGTTGATTTTTACCAACCTGAAAGCTAACAACGCCTGGAAAAGTTAAGATAATATAAAATATATTTGTGTGAATTCATCACAGAGCAATAAGAGCAGTGAAATTTGCAGTTAACATCAAAGAAAACACAAAGAACAATAGCCTAATACTTCACATAGCTTTACCTGGAAGGGACAATTATAAAAACCTGTGATTGTGAGTCTAAAAATATGAGAAAACTTATGACAATCTCATATGTCTGGGAGAAATACTGAAGCTCACTGCTCTGTAAGAGGGCTGGGTCTAGATACAAAGGGTTTCAGTGATGACCAAAAAGTAACTTAAACTAGCAAGACAACTTTCAAAAGAACTGAAGCCTAGTTCCAGGACATCTCAGCTCCTAACGCATTAGGGTGAGTATAGATTCAAAAGTAGTTCAATTAGTATGTTCCAGGTATCAAAAAACAAGTTGGAGAATTTTAGTGGACAATAGTTTATAATGAAAAACTCACATGAGTAACACAGAACTAAAAATGCTATACTAATTTTATGAGCTAAATATATAAGCATTTTATTGGGCATGGACAGACAAAATTAATGAAATATAAGGAAGGTCAATAGTCTGTGAACTGAATCACAATGAATGAAAAGGATGGAAAAGAAACAACAATATATACTATATGTGACAGAGTGAAAACCTCTTACATGAGTGTAGCTAGAATCTCAGAAGGAAAAGAGAAAGACAATGGTCAGCATAATTATTTGAAGATATAGTAATTAAGGTTTACCAAAAATTTTTCTCAAAAACTCTAGTTAGTAATAAAAAGCAGCACAAACCCCAAAAAGGGTACAGAGCCATAAATACAAGCATACCTACCACAGAAAAACATCATAAAGCAAGAATAAGGAAAAAAATTCAAAACAACATAAGGAAAAAAGATAAAATACTTCTCAATAAAAAGTATGGAATCTAAAGACAATGAAAAAATATTTATGAATACCTCAAAGAAAATAATTCCTACTCTAAAATGCAGTATCTAATGAAAAGTCCCTTCAAAATGGAAGGAGAATACATTTACAGAAGGAAAAAATACCTAAGGGAATTAGCCATCAGCAGACAGGCTTAAAAACATATGATGAAGGAATTTTTAGAAAAAAGGAAAAACATATCAAAAGGAAACACAAACATACAATAGAAAATGAAAAGTAGGAAAAATGGTAGAAATATGCATAATTATAACTAGCTGACAATTCAACTAGCAAAATAATATTAGATTAAAATGTATGATAGCAGTCCCCAAAATTTAAAGACCCAGTCCAAAAATGGGCATCTGAAATGAATATACACTTCTCATAGGAAGAAATACAAGCAGCAAATGCTCCACATCCCTGGACATTTGAGAAATAGAAATTAAAACACTGAGACACCATCTCACCCCAGAAAGAATAGCTTTCATAAAGAAATTAACTGCCGGGGAGATGGCTCAGTGGAATAAGCGCTTCCCTGGCAAGTGCAAGGGCCTGAGTTTGATCCCTGGTTCCACAAAAAAAAAAAAAAAAAAAAAAAAAAAAAAAAAAGAAATTAACTACACCTGTCAAAGATGGGAGAGTCTGCAGGAAAAAGGAGCCCTTCCTCACTGCTAGTAGGAATGTAGAATGGTACAACCACTATGGAAATCAGTGTGGAAACTCCTAAAAAAATTAGGACTAGAAATCCCATTCAATACAGCTATTCCCCTTTTGGGTATTTTCCAAAAAGAGCTAAAAACATCATACAAGGGCCGGCGGTATAGCTCAGCGGACTAAGCGCTTGCTTAGGTAAGCGCAGGGACCAGTGTTCGATCCTTGGTTCCCCCAGCCGCGCCGGCCCCGCCTTCGGGTGCGCTGAGCCGGCAATGCAATCCGGGTGCGGTGGCGTGCGCCTGTAATCCCAGCACATGGGAGGCAAAAAGCAGGAAGATCGCTATGAATGTGGGCTGCATGCATAGTGAGACCCTACACCAAAAAAATAGAAAAAGACAAAAAACCTAAAAACATCATACATCAGTGACACATGTGCACCAATGTTTATAGCAGCATAATTTGTTATAGCCAAATCTTGGAAACAACCAAAATGCCCATCACTTCAGGAATGGATGAAAAGGACATGGTATTTTTATACAATGGAGTATTGCTCAATATAAAGGAAAAACTCAAAGTTCTCATAAGTAAGTGGATGCAACCAGAAGCTATGCCCATAAGTGAAATAAACCAGACCCACATGTGCAAAAATTGTATTTTCTCCCGAGCATAAGAATCTGAAAGAAGAATAAAACCAGAATGGTATAACAGATGCAGTTAAATGAAAAATAAATGGAATTTAAGGATTAAACAATGAAGAGGAATGAAAGAAAAAAAAGGCACAGGGAAAAACTTGCAAGTATGTATATAGAATGCTGAGGTGATTATACTAAGAATTTGCATCACTTTTCTTTGAAAATAGCAGTTCACATATAGAATTTTTACCTTGACTAACTCCATGCTGATTTCACCAACTACACTCAGGACAGCAATGTGTAATACAAAAATCCATGCATGAATACCTGTCATCTTAGCCTTCTAACTATACCATTCCTAATGTCAATTACTCTCTTAAAAATAATTCTTAAAAAAATAATAAAAGAAAATGAGACAAGAAAATTTAAGATTACTTGAAAGCAACCAAATCAGTAACATTCAACCATATGTCCAATCTTACATAACTGCATTTTAATGTGAGCAACAGATTTGATGATAAAGATAATATATCAACCACCATTAATCAGTCATTCTTGTTCTGAAAATCTGTAACATATGTATTGTTGTATGTTACCCTGTTTCTCACTTTGTTTCTGATTTTGTTTTTGTCTTTTTGAGACAGGGTCTCACTATGCCATTCAAGCTGGCCTTAAGCTCACTTTGTAGCTCAGGCTGTCTTGAACTCACAACAATCCTCCTGCCTCAGCCTCTTGAATGCTGGGACTATAGGTATGTGCCACCATGCCTAGTTGTTTCTGATTTTTGTTCTTGCTTTTGTTTTTACTCTTCAAAATAAAAGTATAATAAGTATATAAGCAGTAATACAAAAGATAGTAAGTAGTAAATGGAGTTAATAAGTTCCAGTGCCCTACTGTTATCTCAGACTTATATTTAATGTGGATACTACTAGTAAAGGATGCACTTAACTATGAGTAATCATTAAAGGAAATTTTTAAAAAGGATAATGACAACCAATAGATAAAAAAATTAAACAATATTATGATGCATAGACATACAAGAGAACAAGAGAGGAAAAAAGAAAATACAACATGTAAGGCAAATAGCAAATTAGTACAGAAAAACAGTATATTAGAACATACATAAATCCTTGGATTCATAAGCTATAAAGACTTCCTAGAAGTTAGTAAGAAAAATTCTACCTCACAGAAAAAAAATAGCCAGAGGGATGACTGAATGACCAATGATCATGCAAGAAGTTATTTAATTTCACTATGAATCACAAAAATCCAAATTAAGACCACATGAAATATTATGACCTACCTATGAAAATAACTAAGACCAAAAAGAATGCTCACTGTTGGGGAAAGGCTGACTTCTAGGACTTTTTAGGTAACAAAAGAAAATGAGACAAGAATAAATATTTAAGATTTCTTGAAAGCAATCAAATCAGTACCATTCAATCATATGTTTTCAAAATCAATGGAATAGCAACAAGATAAAGCAAAATATAACAATATAAGATTGACTGGATGGAGATCAGGCAAACATCATAAAATTTTTCAAAACATATATGAGCTCACCTACAGTTCATCTACTGGTGGTCAATGGCCACCAAAATGAACTATATTGCAGTGACTGTTCCCAGAGTTGGATAGATTTTACTCTGTTGGGACAGGATGTAATTTAATATGGATAGGGAACAAGACAGAAAGATAAATGAGATCAAATGCAGTACAAACAAGTATGGAAGGCAAAGGATGATCACTCAAGTTTTTCGGAAACTGGAGGGAATGAATGAAAGAGAAAACTAAGTATTAAAGTGAACCACAAATAGAAGAGGCAATAATCACTCACATGGAAATATCATAAAATCAAGACACAGTTGATAGATACAGAAGTTACATTTCTTGTTATATAGGTCTTGCTTTATCTTGGTCTTAACTACCCACAAGAAAAGTACAAAAATGAGATACAAAAAGTAAAGTCATATTAACATACTGAGCTGTAAAAGGCTTACGTCAACAACTTCTGACATTGCCAGTCCTGTGGATAGCCCACATATTATGGACTCCTGGGCTCTATTGGAATATTTTGCTGAATTCACACACCTACTATATTTCAATGGCAATGGAATATCCATCTCTGACAAAACTAAACAAAAATGGGGATATAAATGATGGACCATTTTTTATCTGTATATACAAAATACTTAGGATAGATATACAGCTACTCTCTTAATTCAATGAGAAGAAAGATTTTTACTAATAGTGTTTGGACAGAATATCATGTCTGCATCTTGTACTATGAATAACTACTATGAGGACAACAATATGCAATGTATTAATTATTATAATGTACTAATCTGCTTTGAAACTGTCTCAATGCTATTTGTTTCTCAATAAAATTAATATAAAAAAGACAGTTGAAGAAAGAGAAAAAGATGACAAGCAGAAAAAAATAAAAAGAGAAGAAACCTAAATAGTAAACAAAGAAAAAAGAACAAAACATAAAAAAAAATCACACAAAGCAAAACAAACAACAAAAACAAGTCAGGCAGAAAAGGATAAACATTGTTTAGGGATCAGGTTTAGAAGGTAAAGTAAGGATAGAAGCAGAAAAGCAAGTATAAATATCATGATAGCCAGTTTTAGAAAAGTTCAGAGCTAGCAATAAGGGAAAAGACATTTTAAAGCTCCATGAATGTATACACAGTAGACTGGATGAAGGCAAGCATAAAATATCATATCTAGAAGACAGAAATGCAACAAGTAACCATGAAAAGAAAGATATATTAAAAATATCAAGAGACCATGAAAAATCAATGGAGCACCTACAAGATAAAGCAAGAAAGAACAATACAAAATTGATTGGAGTCCGGGAGAAAGCTGGAAACCAGGCAAACGTCACTAAAAACCTCTTCACAGAAATAATGGCATTAAACTTCCCAAGCATGAACAATGGATTTGACAAATAAATACCAAAGCATATAGAAGTCTAAAAAACCATCATCAAAATAAGCCTATACCAAGAAACATAATAATGAAGATTCCATAAATTCAGTAAAAGGACAGAATATTGAAAGCAGTTAAAACCCAGAATGCAGGAGTCTGGGGGAAGAGCATCACAGAAAATTTGAAGCCATCCTGGGATACATAATGAGTTCAAGGATAGCCTAATAAACTAAACAGTGAGACTCTACCTTAAAATTAAACTAAAGAAAAGTAAAAATAAAGTTAAATAAATTAATTTGGACTAAAGAACAAATCAAACCCATAAGAATGACAGCAGACTTCTCAACACAAACCCTCAATTCAAGGAGTACTTAGTTAGAGTGAGGAATTTCAATACTAAAAAGAATTAAACCTCCAACTCAGATTGATGTAGACTGTAAAACTATGTCTCAAATAATAAACTTTCATGAAAAGGAACTGAAGAGATTCATGGCCACTCAAAAATCTCTTCAGAGTGCTCAAGGACACATTAAAAAGAGAAAAAGACCACAAGTATAAGAACACCAATAGAAAGAAGCCACCAGGAAAGGCAAGCAATTAAACAGAGGAGAAAGACAGGCAAAATAATGAGAAAATGATAAGAGGAAGATAAACGTGTGTGTGTGTGTGTGTGTGTGTGTGTGTGTGTGTATGCATATATGCTATAACCATCTATAATAATGGTCTCAATTCACCAACCAAACCAAACAGGCCAGCAGAATGGATCAAGAAGCAAGATCCAACAATCTACTGCATTCAAGAAATATATTTAACTCAAAAAGAAATTTGTATACTGAAAGTCAAAGAATGGAAAACAATACTCCATGCAACAGAATCACAGAAAAAAGGATAACTATTCTATTTACAGAATGGGAACTTAAAGTCAAGAGTAACCAGCAGGGATAAACAAGGTCACTACATACTTATTAAGATAAGAATTGAAGAAGAGATATCATAAATATATGTGCACCAAATAGTGGTGTGCCCAACTACATATATACTAACAGACATGAAAAATCAAATGAGCACTAACACAATTGTAACTAGGGACCTTAGTACCCCACTCTCACAGATTAAACAAAAACCAAGAAATATCAGAATTAAATCAAACCTATGAACAAATAGATTTAATAGATATCTACAGAATGTTCCATCCCACCACATCAGTATACACGTTCTTTTCAACTGCACAAGGGACATTCTCCAAAACAGACAACATATTAGCCCACAGAACATTATTAAGTAAATGGAAAGGAATTAAAATTACCCAATGCAAATTATCTGACCATACTGCAATGAAATTAGAAATCAGTGGAAAAATAAACTATAAACACGTTAAATTAAACAACAAACTCCTAAACAATGAATGGGACACAGAGAAATTAAAGTATTTAAAACAATATCTACAATTCAACAGTAATCCTGATACAATGTATCAGAACTTATGGGACTCAAGGAAAGCAGTACTATGAGGGAAATCTATAGCAGTAAGCTCTCATATCAGGAAAACAAAAACTTTAAATGAACAACTTTATGTTGAATCTCAAACTCTTAGTTCAAGGAAAAACAAACCCAAAGCTAATACAGGACAATAAATTATAAAGATCAGGGCAGAAATTAATGCAACTGAGAGTTGGTTCTATGAAAGGCTAAATAAAATTGATAAACCCCTAGCCAACCTTATCAAAAAGAGGAAAAGACTCAGATTCAAGCAAAAAAGGAATAAAAAGGGTGAAATCACTACGCATCCTACAAAAGATCATCAATAGCTATGCCAAGAACCTCTACTCCATGAGAGAAAACACAGAAGAAATGGATAGAGTCCTAGACACATACCAATTTCTAAAACTGAGTCAATAAAATAAATTCTGAATAACCTATTCTTGGTCAATGAAATTTATGATGTAATCAAAAACCTAGCAACAAAGAAAATTCTAGGCAATGGAGTTGAAGGATAACTTGGAGACTTTTCTAAGTATATGGATATAACTTGAGACCATACTCAAAATGAAATAAATCAGATTCACATGTGTAAACATGACATTGTATCTCCTGTGTGAGAAACTTTTTAAAAAGGACGAAAATCTTGGCTAGATATTGTGAAATGGGAAGAAACTATTAAAAAGGAAAGAACAACTAAGGTAGAATAAGGAAGAAAATGAAAAGGGAAAACAGATTTTAAAATAGGATAAAATGGAAACAAAGCTTTATAAATAGGGAAGAGAAGGGCTGAAGAAAAAAGGGAATTGGGAAAAAAGAGAAACCAAATACATCATGTACAGGTACAAATTCCCTATAATGTATATGAACACTATCTGTATCTCAAATTTAACTTAATCTTTTTTTTTTAGGAAACCTTTGCTTTATTTCTGGCATTCTAAAAATATACACTGGTTTTCCAATTCTTTGTAGTGCAAACTCAGACACCACACTTCAAAGAAACACTCAAAAGTGCTTCCTAAGTTAGACATAAATCCATGGGCCACTGATGCTGCCCAGCCTCTCATACTGTGGCACAAACTAAATCTGGAGCTCCCTCTTCTCTTTCAAGAAAAAGCATCAGAGCTTGAGGCACAAGCTCCTTGAATGGGGATATTCCCACCTTCATGCACCATGAGCTCCTGTCCTGGGGCATGAATATAGAGGTGTGGACTCAACACAAAGGCTGGCTGAGAGCGGCTGCTTCACTGCCTTCCTCTGTATATTGCACAAAGCACAGACTTCTGATACTCACCCTTCCTCACTCCCAGCACCAAGAAAAATTTTAGAAATTCTTGTTGTCACTGCACTCAAGGAGAAAGACTCCTCCAAACTCCCTACTAACAACTAACATTAAGGGGGACCCTAAAAACAAATCCAGAAGCCAACATAATACTGGGGATCTCACAAGATGTGACTGGCTCAAGTAGAAAGCATCTCAGGTAGATGGCTGGCATCCCTGTCAGTCCAACCTAGCAGGTGGAGGCTAGTGTTCCTCATCAGAAGAAAGGCCTTCAATTCCATCTCTGTCTCCCCCAATTGCCATCCAGAAGGCCTTAGCCACCTTTTCTGCGTGCAACTTTCTTTGCTCATGAGGAAGTGTTGCAGCCTTGTCTTTCATTTCCTTTAGTTTTGAAAACAGTCTTTCAAAATTTTCCAAATCTCCTCCTCCAGTGGTAAGGTTGGCTAATTCTTGAATATCCAGATCTAACGTGGGATCCACAATGCTGTCGCCCTGGGCATCTGCTGTGTTAATGTGGCGCCCCGATGATCCAGGATTGCTTCTGTCCTGTCTGCTGCTGGCAAAGGGGGCTCTGAGCAGCGGGTCTCTGCAGTTCCAAGGCTGTGGTTTGTCTCAGCCAATGAATTAAGAAGGCTGAAGCCTTGGTTCCTATCATTCTTCATCACTACATTGGACCAGACATTGGCATTCAAGGCTTGTACAATTCGCTTTACTCCTGTAGATTCAGGGAAGTCATCATCCTCCTCTGGCAACTCCTCTGGACTGAGCTCCACCAGCTCAAAGCCATGTTTGATGCACCATTCTTGAGCTCTTTGTCGGTTTACACCTTCTTCACACACCCTGTCACAGGCCAGGATCATCACCTCTGGGACCCACGCTTCTGCCAAGGGAAGCCATGTGGAGGCACTATCAAGACCTGATTTGTTGGACCAGCCGGTCCCCAGAGAACGTGGAGCAGCAGCTAGTGACCAGCGCACAGGGGATGCCCGCAGCCATGGCTGCACCCACAAGCCGGTCCAGTGCGCCCCCCTTAACTTAATCTTTTAAAAAACTCAAATGATAAAAAATTTTCAAGGGCTGGTGAGATAGTGCAGCAGACTAAGCATGTGCTATGGCAAGTGCAGGGACCGGGGTTCGCTCCCCAGTCCCACATGCCATGTAGGCAGTGCCACAGGGGCACACTGAGCCAGTGACCGAGTCCGGGCTTGGTGGCACATGGCTGTAGTCTCACATCTGGGGAGGCTGAAAACAGGAGAACCAGGGCTAGCCAGACAGCCGAGCAGATTAAAGCTCCTGCTTAGGCAGATACAGGGCCTGAGGTTCAATTGCCAGCGTGCCAAGCTGGCCCCACACACGGGACACAATGAGATGGTGAATGAGACTGGGCATGTGTTGCCTGTAATCCCAGTGCTTGAGAGGCTGAAAACAGGAGGGTCACTACCAGTCTTATCTAGACAGTGAAATCCTATAGACCTTGTACTAAACAAATAAATGAATAACTCCGAAAGGATCACTATAAATCCAAGCTGCATAGTGAGACCCTATGCCAAATACATAAGTGAAAAAAAAATTCTCCTCAAGAGGGAAAAGATACTTCGAAGAATGTAATCTATGCATGACTTGAGATGATTATATGATCAGAGTCATTAAAACAGAAGATGGACACAAAGACATTATGAGCTAAATATTATCATATTTTCCATAACAACTATCCATATAGTGGATGAGAGCAAAGGGTCAACATCTTACAAAGGACCAGGTTGACAAGTTAAAAATGAGAAAATCTGTACAAGCATAAGTTCAAAGTCAATACATTTAAAAAGTTGTTCAATTTCTCTAACCAGATACTCAAAATAATAATTTTATAATTCACATAGAAGACTTTAAATGATATAAAATCTTCTAACGATGATGTAGGAAAAGTTTTTGTACAGACCATAGATGCAATACCTATTAAAATTAACATATTATTTTACCCAGAAATTTTATTAATAAAAATTTATCTTAGAAAAATAGAGTTATACTAAGTAGTGATAAAAATACATAAAGGTATAGCTACATTCAGGGTGACAAAGACTGAAAAACATTAACAGCTATAATAGACAACCTGCTGAAAAAAAAAGTTCTGATTAAAATGGTATTCATATACTTTAAAATAACTAGAACCCTATAATCTCACTCAGATTTGTAAGAAGTATGCTAACTCAGAAAAGTTAAATTCAAAGAAATATGTAACCTTAATTTTCTAAAAGATAACCATTGCGCACAAAAAATACTCATTGTATGTTTACAGAAGTACATTCACTCATGAATTGCATTATATGAAAAAAGAGGTGTGACAGTGGAGCAATTATATGAATGTATAAATGAGAGGAAGAAAGGATTGAAACTAAAGAAAAATGTAGAAAAAAAAAGCCTATACTTGAATGCATGGCATGATCATATTTATTGATTTATTTCAAATTATACCTAAAATATTTGCATAATACACATCCTCAAAAAATATTATCTTCACATTATATGCCTAAAATGTCCTATTTCTTTTAAAATGCCTTAAAATTTAAATAATGTATGGAAAGACTAGTAGATATGAAGAAAACTAAAAGGAATTTTAACATATAAAACTGAATGCCACTAGAGGTCAGTAAAACACCCTCAAAAATAACAGTAAAATGATTCTTAACTGCCTGGAAAACATGTTCTTCTATCTGTAATATTTATCTTATACTATACTTCACTTGTGCAATATTTGAAATATATACAGGAAGTAAATAAAGTTCCTTAAATGACAGGCTGTATATATTAATACAGAACTTATCATTTGTTTATGTAATCCTTATTTGCTAAGATAGCTGTAGAACTGTCACACTTCTTTTAACCCCTGAAATACGCTCTTCAAAGGATGGTAAAATTGACTATTAAGTTAAAAAACATGTATCTCAAATTTTTATGTATAAAATATGGGTACAAGTTGATATAATCAGATTTATTTAGATTTCAATCAAGTAAAACAAATGGTAGATCACATTAAATGTTATAAATAAACTAGCCCAAACCAATATGCAATGACAAGTCAACAATTTATAACTCAGACACACCATCACATGACTAAGTACCCCAAAACCAAATAAAAAGCCACCAGACATTTAAAACGTGTCACAAACTTTTTCAAGGAAAAATCATTTTACTAAGTTCACACACCCTGTAAACATACATAGGAATTTTGACAAGGCATGATGAAGCTGGCCTGTTTACACAATGCTCATGTCCTCAGTAAGAACAAAGCAATTGTCTAGGGCCTTGGTAGGCATGGTACAGGTGACAGAGTCCAATATGAAGCCTCCCCATATGGCTTTTTTTTCAGCTTTTTAGTTAGATTTTTTTTTTTTGCATAATAGTCCATACCACCAGATGCGAATGTAATTATCTAAACAGAGCAATTACAAACCAAACACATACATGTTTACATGTCACAGAAAAACTTCTAAAAGCAAAGATGAAGAAAAAACTTTCTAAAGTATCCAAATAGGAGAAAAAGACAAAACACTTTGAAAGAACAACCAATGAGGTGACATGAGGTGAAAGATGTATCACCTTTCATGGCCCAGCCCTGAAGATTATGTGACGTTGCTTCTCCTATGTGGCAGTGGTCACAAGCCTTCCCAGGTCACAGAAGGCTCACCATATTCTACCTTTTGAAGGCACTGTTGAGGTCACGTCAAGTAAAACATGAAGAATGGAAAACACTGCAACAATCTTTTACAAATGCAATCTGACAAACTATTCCTTTACCACAACCATCTCCTTCCACACAGAATACTCTGCCTCTACTCAGGACATCCAAAGTCTCATTTCTCTGCAACATCTAGACAATGCCTCAGATCTCATCAAATAAATCATGTAGAGTTGCACAGTAGTTGTTCTCAGCCACATATCCTCTTGATCTGAAGACCTGTGAAACAAAGTGATAAGTTAGCCCACTAACACTCAACATACAATTGTGGCACAATCACTGAATAGTTTCTAAAACATTGTCATTCAAAACATAAAAATCCAAGAAGCTTGACTATGACATTATGTCAGTAGTTCCTGAATTTTTTAGTCACACTCCCTGGAAACTGTTTTCTGTCTCTCTTGGCTCCATATTATATGCTTTCATTTTCACCCTGAGTCATCCTGCTTCTCTACATTTACATCTGAGTAATATTCTTCCACTGCTTCATGGCTGTCTTAAGACTTTGGGTACCTAAAAGCCTTTCTTCTTTTTTACCATTTTACATGCAATTTGATACAATCATTTAAAAACCCAATGAGCTTCCTATGAATCAATTTGCAATCCACTCAGTTAAATGAAATTCATACACACAGACACACACACACACACTCCTCTATAATAAGTTCTTCTTTATCATGCCATTAAGAGATGCCAGCCCTTTCAAAGGCTCTATGAGAAACTACCTGAGATAGTTATAAAGTTAACAAAGGGTTTCACTAACACCCAAATCTCATTTTTATCATGAGGTGTTTTCCTATCAGCACCATGGGGCTTGTCTTCGCCTTGGACCCCTTTCAAAATTCAGAAATTTTTCCAACTGGAGAGACTAGGAAAAAGGAGCAATTTCATACAACTTTCTAAACTTTTCTTCTAAAATAAAAATTAAATGTAAAGCTTAATTTTCTTTATCATTAAAAACTCAGTTGTCATTTGCACATTTTGCTTGGAAACCATTGAGGTTTTCTTTCGTTCATTTGTACTTTTACAGTGTTCTATATTTTATCGTTTGTATCTATAACAAAGCTTCAAGTGGTTATAGGGCTTTTCCAGAGGTGGCTGAATATACAGTGTGTGATTAGTGGTATAATATTAGGATTAAGGTGCTGGGATTAAGGGTGGGTAATTGGTTTGGCACTGCCCTAATCCCAGTAGTCTGGTAAGATAAAGGGGGGCAGTAAAACACTTTAATGTCTGTTACTTTTGCTACCTAGTGGATGGCATGAACTATTCTCTCTGATGGCCTTCTGCCATGCCACCCTGGCTTGGAGCCAGCTGATTATAGACTGACACCTTCACAAACTGTGAGACAGTCAAGCCTTTCTTCCTTTAACTTTGGGTGTTGGGTGTTTTGTTTCAGCACCTGAGAAAAGCAACTAAGACATTTATTATGGCAGCGCCAATTTTACTCTTTTTACTATATGTAATAAAGGCACCCCATTCCCCAACAAAAACTTCAACTGCCTTAAAGCCCTTGCTAAAACAGCTTCCTTGAGACCTATCAGGTCTCTTCTTCATGCCCCTGACAATATATACCCATACTCAATCCAAAACTTATGGCAGGATTTCACTTCTAATATCGAGTTCTGTTCTAGTTATTTTTTATGCATAACAATTTAAAGGTAAAAATGATACTATTGCGCTCACAGATTTGATGAGGCAGAAATTCACACAGGACATAGCTTGGTTTGCTTTTCTTTTTTAAAATAGTGTTATTTTTGTAATAACACTACTTTATCATTTTGTGGAATGGTACACACATATAACATATTTGGATGATTTTCAGTCTATGTTTTATTCCATTCCCCTCCCCATTCCCCTTGTCTTTTTCTCCAGGAGTCAGCCCTCTAGTTTCCTCTTAACTCTCCTTATTTGATTCATCTTTCATATTTTAGGTTTCCCATATAAGAAAAACTAAATGGTATTGAAGTTTCTAATATTTTTCTTAGCATAATGATCTTAAATTCTGTCAATTTTGGCTGTTCTTATCTCTAACATCTGAACTTCATTTAAGCGGACTAGGTCATAGGGTAGACTTATTTGTAATTAAAAATGTCTTTTTTTTGTGGCCAGCTCAGCCTAACTGGGGGGCAGGACTGGTGAGGCATGTGGTGCCAAGGATCAAAAGGCAAGGATTGAACCACGGTCCCTGAGCACTTGCCTAAGCAGGCACTCCAGAATGCTGAGTTATTTCATGGGCCCTGTAATTCAAAAATGTCTTAATCATGTCCCTTCTGGTTGGCATGGGTTTCCCCACAGCATGACCACCTCAGAGGAATTAGTTTTCTTAGTTGGGGGCTCAACACTAAGTTCAAGTTTTTCCCTGAACAAGGTAGAGGTGCTTATTGTTATATGATCCAAGCTCAGAAGGTAACACTGCATCACTTCTCTGTATTCCCTAAAGAAGATTCAGAAAGTAGACAGTGTTTCATTCTATTTTTTTTGTACTTTTTATTATTATTTTTAAAGAAAACAAAACAGTAATAGAAGAAAACAGCATTATACACAATACAAGAATTCACTAAACAAAGTAATAGGAATCCAACAATGGTTGCTATATTACAAGTTGCTATGTGCAAATCAGCTTTTCAGATTACCAGATACAAACGTATAAGTTTTATTTTAAAAAAAAGTAACTAAAAAGTTATAAGACATTAAAGCAAGGAAACAAATCAGACTAAAAACAAAAATTGTAAGCATTGCCTGCTCCTTTCCTTTTTTATATTCAAACAATTAGAATTCTCAAAGTAGAAAGGAATAAGCAATAAATATTTAGAGATTTAAAATTTCTGAATTTAGTTCAACTTATAATACCACATTTCCCAGAAAAAATGAACCTTTTCCACAAGAAATTTAAATAAAATCATACAAAGATACAGAAAAATGATATTGTCCAAAACTTATTATAAAGAACAAAATGATTAAACCATATACATAAAAAGTATTAGCTATGGAAGAACAAAATTAAATAGCATCTTATTCCACATTAGAAAGAAAAAAAAGGACCAAGTATGTAAAAAACTAGACTAATTAAAGGACTATAAGAAAAAAAAAATCTATCCTCTTTGAATTTTATACTTAGCACACATAACTTACAAAACTAAAAGTACATATTTTCTAGTTATACAAATTTGAAATATTTTAACAACTCCAGACAGAGCATATATGAAATAACAAAGAGCATAATTCAAAAGGTAAGAGAAGTTGCAGCATGCTCCTGGATGAACAATAAAAGAGCTCTCAAAGTGATAGTTATGCAGGACTATATAGGATATATTAGATAAACCCTTATTAAAAAGGTCATTGAAAGCCGGGCATGGTGGCACAGGCCTGTAATCCCAGCACTTGGGAGGCTGAGGCAGGAGGACTGTTGTGAGTTCAAGACCAGCCTGAGCTACAAAGTGAGCTTAAAGCCAGCCTGAACTGCATAGTGAGACCCTGTCTCAAAAAGACAAAAAAAAAAAAAAAAAAAAAAAAAAAAAAAAAAAAAAAGGTCATTGAAGATTTCAATGAAACAGTACCAATCTTATGTTGGGTTATACACATATTTTTTTCGTATATATGTGTGTGTATATGTGAATAAAGAACAGGGAAGAATTAATATAAAGTCAACAGAAAATGGAAATGTACTTTTTAAAGTTTCTAATACTAGGAGAAGATATCATACGATGCCTTTTAGATAAATTGTAATTCAAAGATATAGTATAAATTTTAAAACAAAAGTTAAGACTAAGCAATATTCAGAAAATTAAATATTAATTAAAATTAAATGTTTCAAAACAATTGAACTAAGAAAAACTTTTCATGATAGTAAAGAATAATAAAACATAAATACTGGAATGACAAATAAATGACCATCACTTCTGATAATTTGGGGATAGGATATCGTACAAAGCTCTATTGTGTTATGGACATGGATAATGATCATGACACTTACTGGTGCCAGGTGTCACTTGTGGGACTGAGCTATAGCTATTTCCTTGAAATCCACCCTGTAGACCCATATGGAATCATGACCCATAGAGTGCAAGAGAAATCCATTTGTAGAGTGTGCTGATGGAAATACTTTGCTTCTGTACACAAAAGAGTAACTGATAGACTACTATTGTATACTTCTTATTCTCCTGTGTTTAATTGCTTGCTGTATTTGGTGGGTTCTTTCCATTCTCATTCATGGGATTGTGATTAATCTGCTCCCTCTCAGAACATCATTTAGTAGTCTCTGTAGGCTTGGCTTTGTCATCATGAAATTCTTAAGTTGTTCTTTGTCATGGAAGTATTTTACTTCTCCATTATACTTGAAAGAGAGTTTTGCAGGGTGTATCAGTCTGGGTTAAAATTTGTTTTCTTGCAAGACTAGTACTTTGCTTTATACTCTTCTTGCCTTGATGGTTTGTGAAGAGCAATCTGCTGTTATTCTGATGGATTTTCCTTTAAATGTGATCTTTTCTTTTCTTTAGGGGCTTTTTTTTTTTCCTAAGAAGGTCAAGAGCTTTAATTCTAAGCCTACATTTGAAAGTTCTTTTGTTAGACAACAGGCTACACTGGCAAACCAAAACACAATACTTAGTCTACAGATTGATAGCTTGACTGCAAATCAGGTGCTGAATTTTGAGAGCTTGCAAAGTGAAATAAAAAGAATCAAATATGACTTTATTTTTTTTCCTTTTGAAGTTTTTTTTTTTAATTTTTACTTTATTGAAGTACAAATATCAATGAGACAGTTTTAAGATACCTCGACAAGATGGATTTCATAAATTTATACATTGTAAACTGTTTTCATAATGTTTTGGTATCATAGATGGTGCATACATGACATTATAATTACAGACATTATTATAGCATATGTCTCTTATAAGTAAATTAAGAGAGTGTAGCTGTTTGCGTATCTTATTTTTTATACCTGAATTATATCAAAGATTCAATAATTAATACTTTCTACCTTGTTGTTTTCCTACTGGTTGTCCATAGTACTAGAAGCTGACATAATATCCTGTCCAACCACCATTACTGCAAATGTTGCCTCTCACAGAATTATGTAGAAGCACGGCATTATCTATCCCAACTGTACTGTCCATACACACACATCATGATTCTTAATTTCTATACTCCTTCCTTTGTCTATACCTGTCAAACATGGGCACTCTATTATCATTCAACTAATTTAGGTACCTGAACTCGACGACACAATCCAAAACAGTTCAGCATTACACAACAATACTGAGTTATCCAAAGAAGTTGTCGACCATAGCCATTTACAGCTCAACTTATTATTATGGCCCCAAGGTGTATACTTCAGTTTTATACTTCTCTGCTGGATGGTTAAGACCTAGATAGAGCAAGACCAATATACCAACACATGTACGTTTTGTTTCTTATGAGGTCAGTGAGGTCCCCTCAGGGTTTATCTTGTAGTCCTGTACATTATTCTGTAGATCCTTGGTCTGTGTCATCCATGTGGATGGGTCATGGCCAATGCCTGACCAATTTGCTCTCCATGAGAGCCTCAGAGAAAGTTTTCTCTCCATGTGACTCTCCCCAGACACAATATAGAACTTCGATCTCTTTCCTCTGTGGCTCCATAATCTCCTTGTTCAGAAAATTTGGAGCTCAACTGAGGTTCATGATGTTGCAGTACAGGTTCTCCTATGTCCTGAGTCTTTGCTGACCTTGAAAGGCTAGGGCCAAAATGTTGGCTGGCTTTGTGGCTCTTCTATTTCTCCAATTTTGATTTGCGAACTTAGGTTGTTAACCATCCAGAAGAAAAGCTGATTAGTATCCTGCCGCATAAGCCGTTCACTTTGCCTTATCTGACTCAATTGTTTTTAGTTGTTGTTGTACATTTCCATTTGTATTTCTGCTTTTCGCTTCTTATGCTAGGGAGACTATATGATATTTACACAGGTATGTCTGGTTTATTTCACTTATGAGTATATGTTCAAGTGGCATCTACTTCAGTATAAATGCTTCAAACTTATCATTCTTAATAGCTGAGTAATACTTCATTATATAGAAATACCACATCTTTTTCAACCATTCCTCATGTGATGGACATCTTGGTTGTTTCCAAGATTTTGCTATCACACATTGTGCTGCTATAAACATAGGTACACATATATCACTATGATACAATGTTTTCAGTTCCTCTGGGAAAATTCCCAGTAGGAGGATAGCTGGCATGAATGGGATTTCTAGTCCTACTCTTTTGAGGAGTCTCCACACTGACCTCCACAATGGTTGTACCAATCTACATTCCCACCAGCAGTGAAGAAGTGTTCCCTTTTCCCCACAACCTCTCCAACATTTGTTGTTGGTTGACTTCCTTATGATAGCCATTCTTTCTGGAGTGAGATGGTATCTCAGTGTTGTTTTTATTTGCATTTCACAGATGACTAGCGATGTGGAGCATTTTTTCATATATTTATTTGCTTCTTTAATTTCGTTCTCTGAGAAGTGTGTATTCATCTCAGATGCCCATTTCTAAATTGGGACCTTAAATTTGAGGGCCCTGTTATATCTTAGTTCTTTATGTATTCTGGACAACAGATCTCTGTCTGATTGCTTATTAGTTAGGATTTTTTCAAAATTTGTGAGCTGTCTTTTCACTCTGTTGACAATTTCTTTTGACATGCAGAAGCTCCTTAAGAAGAGTTGATCTCTTTTGTTGATTCTTTCAAGTGCTTCCCATGCGAATATATGTTTGTTCATGAACTCTATACCTACCCCTATGTCTTCAAGAGTTCCTCCTACTTTCTCTCCCAGGAGATTGAGTGTTTCTGTTTTAATGTTTAGATCTTTAATCCATTTTGACTTTAAGTTAGTGCATGGTGATAGAGCTGGATCAAGTTTTAGTTTTCGGCATGTAGAAAGCCAAGTTTTCCAGCACCATTTGTTAAAGAGGCTATCCTTCTTCCAGTAAGTATGATTGACCCCTAGCGGCTTTTAGTATACTGTTCCTTTGCTGAATTTCTGGGATCTTGATTATTACATGTCTGGGAGTGGTTTTAATTGAATTGATGTTATTGAGAGTTCTATATGTTTTGGTTACTGAATGTCAGATTGTTGCCCCATATTTGGGAAGTTTTCTGCTATTACTTCTGCCCAAATCCTATCATTGTATTGTCTCCTTCCTTCTCACTGATGCCTACTGGTCTCACACTGTTCATCATTGCATCACCTTGCAGGTGTTGAATTATTTCTCCTGCATCCCAGTTGTTTTTAAGAGATCTTCACTTAAAAACTTTTTCACGAGCTGCAATGGTGTCTTTAAGGTCAGAGAGTCTATTTTCACTTTCACTTCAATGGATTTGCCAGCTTGTGATTGAGGTTTTAATTTCCTGTATATCACTTTGGATCTGTTTCATACATTCTATTTCTTTCCTATATGCTTATTCAGGGGTTCCATCATTTTTTAATATTGTGCTCTATTTTTTTATCAGTGTATTCTTTAGAAACACTTAGTATCTCTTTATAATTATCACTACTTTTTTCACTTCAGAAATTATTTCTGATGTGATTTCTTCTATACCTTTGTGCAGTTGTTTCTTTACTTCCAATGCTATTATTTCAGATATTTCAAGTGTGTAATTTCCAATTTCCTCTATGCTAGTATCTTCTGCATTTGTACTGGGTGGACTCAGGGTCTGACACTGCTTATTGTTCCTTCTCTATGTCATTTTGTATACCACTGACTTTTGACCTTTGGTGTAGAGCTTAAATAGTGTCCAGACCTGGTGCTAAGATCTACAAAATTCATACTCCTCCAGGTGGCTGTGGCTTGGGTCTGGTTGCTGTGCTCCACTTCTTCCTGCTGCAGCCTTGCAGGTGAACCCTTTGTGTCACACTGGCAAGATGTTCTGCTCCTAAATCAGCTGGGTGGGTCTTGCCTCTACCCTTCTGCTGAAGGGTTCCACACTGAACCTGCTCTCTGGTCAGACCTGCTGGTCCCAGGCAGTCTCACTCACATGCAGGGCCTGTGCTCTGAGTCACTTCATGATCCGGCAGCCCCAGGCAGTCTTCATTCTTTTTTAGAAAATAAAATCCTCTATGCCAATTTATTGAGAACCATTGTGGAAATGAAAATTCTACTGTCAACATGCATGATGATAAATAAGATGTAATGATGCAATGTTTGTCTTTGCTACTGTTTAGCAATGTACCAAAGTAACACAAAACAAATATCAAAAGATAAAATCCAAAAAGACACAAAAAGAAGCATAATGTAATAGATAGTAAATTAAATGATACCTATTGCAATCACCCAATATGGGCAGATTCTGCTGGAAGATAGTCATGTGGAAATAGAGATATATTCACTCTTATTCCTTCTAAGAGGTTTCCTGCCAATACATTTTCTCTTTCCTTCTGTTTCCTCTTCCTCTTTTAGTAAGATAAGCCCAGGCTCTTTGAAAATATAATCCTGGTGGAGGGTAAAAGCCAACCCACCCTAAATCTGAAATACCATAAAATTTCCTATAGTCTACCATATCTGGGCCTTTGTTTTTAAAAACGAAGAGGTAAATATTTTTTTTTAAACTACCAGGACTTACTGTTATTCTGTATAGATAGAAATTAAACCCTGACTCTGGGTTTACTAGGTAAATGCCTAGTAATTACTTCTCCATTACTCAGTTAAAGATAGAAAGTTTATTATACTGAGCAGCAGTTTTAATACTATGAGCAAGTACATTACTGGATCACTGAATATTCACAGAAAATCTGTAACCTAAAGAATAATAATAATAATAATAATAACAGTAATGTCTTTTTGCTTCTTCCATCCTCATTCTCCTGTGAATGTAGTGGAGTTTTCAGGTGGTACAAGATAGGTAATTTGGTAACAGACTGGAGATTCTGATCTCCAAATTTTTAAGCAAAAATCTGTTTCAAACACTTATAAAATAACATGTCCTACTAATAAATTAGCATGTTTTAAAATAAGAAAATGCATTATAATGTTGTTCTCATAAATCCTTAAAAATCTATTGTTTTTAATTTAATGTATGCTAACTTAAACCACAGATTATGCTGAAGATTACACTTCTTCCTTGTAATAATTTTAAAGCTAATGTCATTTTAACAATTAATATCCCTTCAAAATAAGAAAAGAGTTCATTTTAAATTAAATGTAATTCATTTTAGAAGACATATTTCACATGCTTTCTCTATTTGAATTCTAAGAAAACTCTAAGTTTTATAAAACATCATTTAAATAATATTTAGTAACTTAAATACTACCAGTGAATTTTCTAGTATGTCAATTCTGTCATTGCTAAATGGAAAACAAGAAGACACATAAATGTAATTAAAAACTTAAAGACCCATGGGGTCCTTCTTGATTAAATTGTAATCTTCAGCAGGTAAAAAGTTGTTATATAATCTTATGTAAGAGATATTACATAATCCAATTTATTTCCATTAATCCAAATTATTAATTTTGCCACATTCCATGGTAACCAAGAGCAAAAACATTCTAATGATGCAACAGCCACAGAAGTTTTGGAAAGTGAATTATTTTCCCAATGAAAACACTCTGCATAACTGCAAAAGAGTAATCTTCAAAGTCTAACAGAGAGACTAACATGTATTAGTCAAAGAATTTGGAATATAGAGAATTAATGTGAAACTCGCTGTTCTCAAATAGCTACAAACCAGAAACTACTTTATTAATGCTAAATATACACAAATTTCCAGACCTGAATACTTTTAAATTTCATGAAACCAGTATTTTGTTTTTTTCTGGTACTAGTGATTGAACCTAGAGCCTTTGCATTGGCTACATCCCCAGTATTTTTTTCAAACACTATGACAAGGTCTCATAGTCATTAAGCTGCCCAGATGGGGCTCAAATTTGTATTCAGCCAAATTTGTACTAGGCATCAGCCTCTCAATAGTTCTAGAAGATACCAAACTTAAACTCACATATCTGCATTACAAAGAGCATTTCTGAAAATTTTCCAGTTCCAAAAAATAACACCAAAATGTTAAATATAGATATGTAGACTATAATATAACTGATTAATCCTCTCTTGGTTAAGAATTTTCAAACTTTTCCTAAGTAACTTTTAAATTACCAAACAGTTACACAGAAATATTTGGTTTATGCTGATTCTTAAAAACACTTGCATATTTTCATGCTTCTATTTTTGGAATTAAAACAATACTCAGAGCTTGCTAAGCATTTACTTGCAAAATAAACTCCAAAGTAAAGGTAAATGCAAGACAAAATATGCATTACACACACACACACACTAAGTACTACCATTCTTGCATTAGCATGAATATCCATAACTTCAAGATAAAAGCTGATGAAGAATAATGACTACTGGAGGCTGAGAAGGGTGTGTGGAGCTAATGGGCTACAGGTGGATAAAGGAAGGTTAAATTTGAGCTGCATTTTCTATGTGTGTGGAAATATATTGAAACCACTAATATGCACAATAAATGCATATTAAGGAAAATTATAATTTAGAGAACTAAGGACCAAAACAAATAAAATATAAATAGAAAAATCAGACAAAAGAGACAAAAGGAAAAAAGGGGGGAAAAGCACCAGAGATGGGTTTAAAGATGCAATTATATCTCACCTCGCTCCATATACTTTTTTTTTTTATGAGCAGAATAGATTTATTGAGGGAAAGAAAGCTCCTGTTCAAGAGAGGGACAGGAGGGGGGAGGGCCCCAGCAGGTAGTTCCCCAGGTCCATATACTTTTAAAAAATATCCTTCCTATAATCATCCATATTTTCTAGAGAAAATGGTAACAAATGTGATTCCAAATATGACTCTACAAATACCAACTGAAACAAACTTTAGTAGGAAAGACAACTTAAAAATGTAAAAATAATGCTAAAATGATAGCCATGGCTTTTAAACTAGGATATCTTATCAAACAAAATACATTCAACATACACTGTCTCCTGAGAAAATAATCTAAAAAATCTAGACTCCTTTATCATGGATTAATATTAAAGTTATTGCCCCATGCTTACCAATTTTACTGTGAAACATCTGGAACATCTAAAACAAGGTAATTACTGAGTACCACATGTATCCTTTGTTGTCAAACTAAAGCATAAATGATCTGAAGTTTCATCTCCCTCTACAGAAAAACAAAAATGAGTATAAGTATCATGGGTCTTATTTAAGAGTTTTTCTTGTTTCATGCACTATGGTATATTCAGTTTGGATAATTTTACCACATGAAATATCAAAAACAGAATCGAAAGAAAAACTGAAAAACGACTTACCTTTTAAGTTTTCTGACACAGTTTCTGCATTAATGTACAATCCTTTTACTTCTGTTATCAAGTCCACTGTGTTATTTTCCTGCATTCCTTCAGTTGTTGGTTCTTTAAAAATGTTTTCAATCCAATTGGTGCTACTTTTCAAGCAACTGGGCAGTTCCCAACATGAAGCTGCACCACACACGTCAACTTTAGTGGTACCTTGGTCATCATGTTTTCCACTACAAACTTTATTTTTCAGTATTAAATATCTCGAATGCCATTTGTCATGAGTATGGCTACTCTTTGAGAGCATTTCATATATTTCTTTGTTCTTCAAAGTTTTCCATGTTTTTAGCTTTTGTGTCTCAGTGCACATAAAACTTACACTTTCTTTTTCATCACAATTTTGATTTAATAATGGGCAAATGGCCTTACTCTGTAACTTACATTGAATTTTATTATATCCAATAACAGTAATTGCACTAGCATCAGCTGAATCCTTAAAATGCGCTGCAAGTCCAGATGCCAAACTTTTCTCTTCATGAATAACATCAACTTTCAGTTTTGTCTTAAAATCACATTCCTTAAACTGAAAAACCAAGCCTAGTTTGCTTAGAAAACTATTTAAAATGCTTTTAGTTTTATCATTCCAATGTTTCCCTATAACAGGTAAAATGTCATGTAAGATATATGGATAACTTAATCTTGGCAAATTCAAAAGTTCCTCAGGAACAACTTCAAGATTTTTTCTACCTGAATAAGGTATATAAAAAGAAAACCCATAGTCAACCAACATAAGAAGCAAAGATCTATCAGAGATTTCAGAAATTTCTACTCTATTACACAGATCTATTTCACACTTGAACAAACAGCTAGAACCAGGAATTATGAGCTCTTGAGGTAGTGTAAATAAGGTTTCTGGTATATCAGAAAGTAACACAAACAGATACTTCATTGTGTTGAAAAAATCTTCTAACTGAACACAGAAGTTTGATGGATCAGAAATAGCATTTGCAATACCACAATATTGTCCACCATTTTGAAGTTGTGTCCAAGCAAATGATCTTACTCCACATGATGACATAACAGCCTGAGATTCTACACTGAAAATTATTCCTGAAGACTGAACTTTGTTTTCTTCAACCTGAATTGTAGTTGGACTGAAATATTCTAAAAGTAGCATACCACCAATCAAAATATGTACTTCCCAAGCAGAGTTGAAATATTTTAGGAAAAGGATGCTTACTTCCAAATGAGCAAATAAATGCACAATGGACTCAAATGGCATGCTCTTAGAATTTTCAAACCAGATCCATTTACAAGGCACAGCTTGCCTTGGAATCTTTCTCATTTCATTACAAAGTACCTTGGTATCATTTACAGGCACTGTTTCATACCTACCATGATCTACTAAAAAAACAAACACATTTTCGTTGACACACTTTTTTTCTACTTTTGTTTGATACCATTTCAAAGTTTTCTTAGATTCTGCCAAATATTCTAAGTCTTCTTCAGTATTTTCCACTGATGAGGAGCCTTCTTCTTCTACAGTAATTAATACATTTACATCTGGTAAGATTTTTTTATTTTTTAATAACTTCACATAAAATCTTCCACTCTTTGAAACACAAAGTATTTTAGCTTTTTCAAGTTGTCCAGGCCTTAACTCTTCAAAGGGAATTTTAACCAGCTGTTGGTAAGAGGGTTTAAGGATCGAAGACTTTTCACATTCATTTGATCTTTCTTTTAGCTTTTCCTTATCTTCACTGGGGCTCACATTCTGAGTGACAACCCAAGGCATTTGCAATACTGTCTTCTGCAGTTTCCAATGTGCTATCCATTTAAGTAGTTCCGTGAGGACACATTTTTTATCACAAATTATATTAACTTCCCACTTCTGGTCATGCTTTTTCAAAAATTCACAAGATACTATTTTTTTACTTACTATTAAGGCAAAATAATCCACAATTTTGCTGTCCCATATTTTAGCAGGCTCATTGCATTTCACTCCGACAAAAGAATGGATTCCAAGCTGAGGAACAGTTAAGAATTCTGTCTTCAGCTCATAAATTTTAGATCTGTTCACTACTACAGTATTTCCATAATCAATAAATTCCACTTCAAAGGTATTTTCTGGCAAAAATTTTCTTAATAACCGCTCTGTAAATGGCACTATCCCTAGAGTGCTCTGCAACTACAAGATCACTTACCAATAGCTTAACTGAGTTTTGTTCTTTCACTCTATTTGCTCTTTCATTGACAGTATCTGCAACTCTGATGACAACCTTTTCATCCTCAACAAGCTGAATATGAAAACTTGCTGGATTATTGATATTAGATATATACCCTTTTGTTTGGACATTCACGTAAATTTCTGGCTTAGGAAGATCTTTCATCTGTGGTCTAATTACACTATGTGGATTTTGTGAGACTGCTTGATTTAACTCTCTGATAAATGACTGTGATCCAAGATTTACTGATTTTTGCCCTACATCACTTTTGTTAAGAACATGTTCAGATCCATGGATAATTTTTACACCTTTATTGTTAAGTCCATCATTCAACAACTTCACTTTGTTTTTGGACACTGGTTCAATTTTATAACAAATTGGTGGTTTCAAAAGCTTGGCATCTGTACTGGGACGCATTAATTGATTTCTTTTATTTTTAGAATATAAAGTACTTTTATTTATCATACTATGGTGATAGTTATATTCTATTGTACCTTTCTGAGGAGTGAGTCTCTTATTATTTAATTTATGACTCTTTTCCATACACTGTCCTTGCTCAAAATGGTTTTTGTCATAACTATGAAGCAACGTTTTAATCCTCTGATTTACAGTTTGATATCCATCATATAACTCCATGCCAAACTGGCCATCTGACTCCCTGGACATTATCACTGCCTTTAATGACTTTCCCAAAAACTTGTTTTCAAACCAGCTATTGATTTCTTCAGGAATCTCTACATCTCTAAGATCTGATAAAAAACACTTAACAGCTTGCATAGGTGTAAACAGTAACTCTGGAAACTGATCTGAAATAGCCATCAACATATTTTCTTTCACTAATTGCTGATTTCCAAAGTCCACAAAATGTGCTAGAAATTCAGATGATGAACCTGTTGGTTTTACTAATACTCTGTAAGAGAAACCATCCCCTATATACTTAGAGATGCACAGCCTCTTTTTACTAGGATCAAACATTGAGCAATTTTTTAGGCTAATCATCTCTATGATTTTTGTTTTTAGCATCTCTAGATGTTTATTATTTCTACTAAGCTGACAATAAAACTTTTGGGGACTACATATGTGAGATATATGTACTACTTCTTCACTTCCAATTTTTATATTAAAGGAAGAGTAATAGTAACTGTACAAACTAACTGAAGGGGACAATGGCTTTGATAATGTGCTATATTGCACAGATCCATGAGAAATGAGAAATTCTTTTGCACTAGTAAGTGAAGATCGTAAATCAACTAAATTATACAAACTGTTTGGCTGTATAAGAACTATGGCATATATTATGCAAGTCAGTATCCCTTCAGATGAAGAAATAAAATGTTCAAAATCTCCAGATGCTTTTCTTGTCCAACAGAATAATTTACAACTAACAGGTTCAAGTAAATAGCTAAGACAGCATCTGAAGGCTTGGCCTTCTAAAAGAAGAAAGTGTCGGTTAATAGCACAAAGATCTTTAATTAAAACTCGTTCTTGGTAACCATAGTCCACAAATATTACGTCAACTTCTTTGTTTGATACGTGACTCACAACAGCAGCTCTATACCACCTCCCATCCTTTGAATATTTAGCAATACAAGCAATCTGCCCAAACTGGTATGGATCATTATGAATACTATAATAACTCTGGATTTCTTCCATCAGTAATTTTAGGTCTTCTAACTTGCACTGGAGCTGGCATGAAAAGTCACCTGGGCCATAGTAATGAGAGCACCTAACTTGAAGAACTGTTCCTGGTTTAAACATATGTTCTTTATAAGGCCTTGATGAATTAGGTTCCAAAGACAAAATGAAAGGATTTTTTAAATCTAAGTAATTAACAGCTTGGGGGTTGAACAAAGTTAAGTTATTTTTTTCCAACTTATTTGAAAGGTGCTTTTTAGGTTTAGGTCTCCCAAGAAGGGTAGATGTGACATTCTTAATAGTGACTTTTCTTTTAGACTTTGCATTTACCACTGAATATTCAGTTACAGATTTTGGATGTTCTGGTTCTATTTCCCAATATTCTGCATATCCAGCTTCTGCCATAAGAGATACAACATCAATATTTTCAGAGGCTTCAATACTCTGAATATTTACAGTATACTTGTCTTCTTTTTTTCTTATAACTTGAAGCAAAATTTCTTTTTTCAAAACAATTTTCTTAAAATAATCAACTGCTGCCTTTACCCATAAATCTTCAACAGGAATTATATGTGCAAGTGAACAGCACATGGCTAAAGCAGGCAATTCACAAAATTCTGGAAGCAAAATTTTCACATCAAAGAATGATATGGAATCAGTATTTCCATAATCTAAAAAATAAACATTAATCTTACAATCATTAATTTCACTGATGAGAGCTCTGTAGAAGTATCTGTCCTTGCTGTATCTAGCACAACATAACATTCCAGGTTTAGGATTTCTTAGATCTAGCTCATCATTTTCACATGAATCATAACGTTTGTTTATACTTTTCATTATATCTTGAAATTCATTCTGATGGTCATTAGTACGAACCCAAAAAGTTGATGGGTTTAACACATATGATACAAAAGCTATATGGATACTTTTCACCTCCATTTCTACAGTTTTCAGAGAACCTACTTTTAAAGTATCATTTTTATTTAGACTGCCTACTGATTGTTCAACATGTCCAACAAAACTCTCAACTGCAAAGTTGTTCACCTTATAAGCAGCTGGCTCACTCAACATGTTGGAGATTTTTGAACCAGGTACTGGACAAAATATTTGCGTGTCTACAGTCTTTGTAACACATTCAGAATTAACTATAGACTCTTTAGTCTGTAATGTCACATAATACAAATGTTCATCCTTATTAAATTTATTGATATATGCATATACTATTTGTCCTAACAAGGCCTGTTTAAATATACTCAGCTGAACTTTTCTTGCATCACTATCTGAACTGTGAAAATATGTCAGAGAACATGGAAATGAAAATAATGGTACTAAGCTAAAATCCTGTTTTAGTTTCTTTACACGAACTGAGGGAATAGCCTCACTATTGCCATAATCCATAAGCCAAATTTTTACTTGATTATTGGGCAAGAGCTTCTGTGGAATTCCTCTACACCACTGTTCATTTCTGCCTTTGGCAACACAAAGTAGTCCAAAATTGTCACAGTTGGGACTAGTTTCTTGACTAATACTCTCATAATGTAAAGTCATACATCCTGTCAGTTTTTCAAGATCTGGAATCCATTTAACCAGCTGACAATAAAATTTACGTGGGCTCAAAGCAGATGATATCCTTACACTCTCAAAACTTCCTACTGACAAAGATGGCTTCAAATTATCCAAAATATGTTGAATGTCACATAAATTGTCATAATCACTTAATGACAACTCAGTTCTATTATGCTGTAATAAATCTGGCATTTGTTGAGGGAATTCTTTTACCATTTCCACAATAAGACGAAATGAATCTCCATCAATAAATCTTCCTAATTGTAATTCAAGTGTCCAGGATATAACCTGTGGTACTTCGAGAAGAATCATTTGCAGAGGCAAAACAGCCTGCACATGGCCTTTCAGTTTCACCCCTACTAAAGACTTGAAATAATTCAAAGCCTTGCAAGACCATTTTTCTCCAACAGGAAGAATGTTGGCAAAAATACCCAACACTACCCGGGGTGGTAAATCAAATATGTTATCACAAGCTGAAGCAACCTGTGTGCTAGCAACTGTTAATTCTTCTCCTTTGTCTATAAGGAACACAGTATATAGCTCATTTTTCTTTTCCATGACTCTTCCTCTCTGCCATTCTCCAGTTGCTCTTTCTTCTACTACACAAAGCTCAAAGATGTCCACCTTATTTTTTATTTTTGGAATATGCTGTATTTCTCTCTGCAATATGTGGTAGTCAAACTCACATTCACCATTATTTTTGCCTTGAAATTTAACAAGAATATCCTTGGAACAGCACTCAATACGTGACACTGTCAAGTCTACATCCAAAACTGCTGGTAACAGAGATGCACGATCCATTACCTAAAAGGCAAACAGGTGCTAATTAGCATCTGGACAGATAGCTATCAAAATTAAGTACAATCATTCTTATACAAATTTGGCATGTACACATAACCTTGGAGATAATTCTATGCCTGTTTTTTTTTTTTTCATCAAATTAAACATGTTCAGAAAACTACATACACTGGACAAAATGTTGGGGAGATAGAAATCTAATTGCTTATTGACTTGTATACTGTTTTAAAACTTCACTGAAATAACAAGTAAACAAAAATAGGAACACTATGTATCATCACTGAGAAGAGAAACCTTTATTTTCCAGAAATTTTAACAAACTTTTACTAGATCTTAGACATGATATAACAGAAGATAGCCAAATAAGGTTTGCTAGAGCGTACATCTTCTCCTTGTGAGAAAGCCACCATTGTTCATGCACACTCCTATAATAGCGCATAATTCAAAGCAGTGAGAGCAAGAAGCAAGAGCAAATCCATTGTTTCAATTAACCACAGTTGAATCCTGTCAGCAACAGTATGCAATGCCAAAACTGTTTTGTCGTATTGACTGAGATAAATAAGCTGAGGCCTGGACTCCCATGAGGGAGGGGAAGTATAGAATCTACAATGAAGCAAGTTGAGTATACCCAGATCTTGATATTGGCATGGCTAGATATGAAAAAGAAATGGGGCTGGAGAGATAGCTCAGCAGTCTAAGTATATGCCTGGCAAGAGCAAGGACTCAGGTGCAAACCCTGGTACCACATGCCATGCCAGCCCCAGTGTGGCCGTGCTGACCATGGAAACCAGACATGGTAGTACACACCTGTAATCAAAGTACTGGGGAAGCGGAGACAGGAGTCTGAGCTGCACAGAGACACTGTACCAAATAAATAAATAAATAAATAGAAGATTTATGTTTTTAAAAAACAAGGGATCTTTAGCATAGAATCAAAGTTCTCTACTTCAACTAATTTTCAGATTTTGAGAAAGTCTAAAAATACAGCAATCAATTTTGCACATTTATATCTGGTAACTTAAGCAACTCATTTGAAGATAACATCAAGCAATATAGAAACCATTGTTGAATTCTTATTACTCTATTTAATGAAATTTTGTATCATTTCTAATGTTGTTTTTTAAATTGCTACTTTGTATTCTTTAAAAAAACAAAAAATATAAAAGAACTTAAAAATCAAGTCAATTAGTGTGTACAATAAGTGTGCCATTTTAAATATATAAAAAGATGTTCTGAATATAATCCTTACTAAATATTACATTCTTTAAAACATTATTATATCATAGAGGTACCTTATATGCATAAGAAAGAGACATCAGAAAACTTGAATTTTACTTGGAGTCTGGTAAGTGAAATTTGACAAACTATTTTTCCTTAGAATCAGATTCACATCTATAAAATGAAAGCCTGAATTAAAATTAAGAGTTTTCAGCCGGGCGTGGTGGCGCATGCTTGTAATCCCAGCACTCGGGAGGCTGAGGCAGGAGGATTGTTGTGAGTTCGAGACCAGCCTGAGCTACAAAGTGAGCTTAAAGCCAGCCTGAACTGCATAGCGAGACCCTGTCTCAAAAAGACAAAAAAAAAAAAAAAAAAAAATTAAGAGTTTTCAAATCTTTTCTGTAGCATAAATGCTGAAACCAATATCATATACAAAAATAGAACTCATCTATATACTGGATTTGACATAAGGGAAACACACACCCAACCTGAAAGATATCTGGGTTGAGTTCATATTCTCTAAAATCCAAGAACTTAAGGAACAACAAAGGTTAAGAGCAGAATATATTTACTAGGTGAAAGAAAGCTTCTGTCTGAGACAGAAAGGGTTCACAGAAGGTTGCCAAGGACCCTGTTTTTTCTAGGGATTTTTTTTTTTCATTTTTGAGATAGGTGTCACTATACAGTTCAGGCTGGCCTTGAGCTCACTTTGTGGCCCAGGCTGATCTCTACTCACAACAATTCCCCTTCCACAGACTCCTAAATGCTGGGATTACAGGCTTTTCTAGGGATTTTATAAAGCAAATCCATGAGGTTAGCTGGATCCAAGATGCACAACATGGGAACTCCCTAGATGTGCATAACAGGGGTCAATCAATAAGATTGCAAGTATAATTGCTGTGGTAGTTGATATACTGTGTCAACTTCATGTGTAGAGCATGGCTGGATCAGCTCTCTGGGTTCCAGGCAATGGAGGCCCCACCCTGGAGCATGATTGGTTCTGACCTAGAACACCAAAGGGGCCACCTCAGAGTGACTCAGCACAGAAAGACTGTATAAAGAAGTTGAGGAAGGCTTCTCTGCTGCCTGCCCTGCCTACTCCCTTGGCAAAGCCTTGGACTTCAGGCTGCTACTCTGCAACTGTGCCATTTCAGAGGAGCTCTGATCTTCACAGTGGAGTGCTGGTATTCACCATCAACACAGAAGGAAAAGAGAAGCTTAATGGATGCTGCACCTGCTGCTCTTCCTCTGCTTTGCATTATTTTCTGCTGGCATGAACTGCTGCCATTTGCCTTTGTGCCAGCAGAGTATGAACTCAAAGCTCCACAAACTATGAGCTAACTAAACCTTTCCTTCCTTAATTTTTTGAGTGTTGGGTATTTGTCCCAGCAATGAGTAAAAAGTAATTAAGACAACTGCTAAGGTAAACTGATTAAATCAGGATTAAATGGGGAAGCAAGTCACATAGCAAGTGGGCATGAAACATAACTGGGGCTCCAGGGACCAGGGAGATGGCTTAGTAGAAATAAGCACTTCCCTGGCAAGTCCAAGGGTCTGAGTTCAATCCCCGATTCCACCAAAAAAAAGAAAAAAAAAATCCACAGTGGTTTAAAAATTTTCTGATCGCCACAGAGGAATGCAATCCATGATGTATAGTGTGCCTAAGGAGAGTCACATGGAAAGAAAACTTTCTCTCAGACTTTCAGAGAACAAAATGATCAAGCAATGGCCATGACTCATCCAAATGGCTGACAATGACAAAGGATCTATCAAGTGTGGTACAGGGTTACAAGATAAATCCTGAGGGGACTTGACTGACCTTATCAGATAAAAAAGTTACATGTCTTGTTATATAAGTCTTGTTTTACCTTGGTCTTAACCAAGATAAGCAGAAAAGTACAAAAACACGGTATATAAAAAATAAAGCCATATATTAATGCTGAGCTGTAAAAGGCTCTAGTCAACAACTTTGGAAGATAGACCACTACTATTGTGGACTGCTGGACTGTGTTGGTGTGTTTTGCTGAATTCAAGCACCTATAGTATTTAAATGACAATAGAATACCCATCTCTGACAGGACTAAACAAAAACAGGGGATACAAAGGAAGAACAATTATGTATTTGCATATACAGAATAATTAGCATAGATTTGCAGCTATTTTTGCTTAATTCTATAAGGATTTAGATTAGTGTTTGGACAGGATATCCTGTCTGCTTCTTGTACTATGGATAACCACTAAGAAGATAACAATGTAAAATGCACTGATTATTGAAAATGTCCTATTAATCAATTTGAAACTGTCTCATTGATATTTGTCACTCAATAAAATAAAATACAACTGGGACTCCTTCTGTAGGGGTTAGTGATTCTTTCTTGCCATTTCAAGGAGATTAATATCTATTTAGAATATCAGTCCCTGATGTCTATGGTAGGGAGGTATGTGAGTGCATTTGTTTCATCTTTTGTCTTGAGGTCTGGCCCTCAAGGAATCTCTTCCACTGTTTTAAGGTAGATCTTGTCTTCTACGCTGGTCCTTTGAGGGCCTAGCCCTGTCTGACTGCCTATAAGATTGCTATCACAGAGTCATTTGTATTCTAATAATTCCACAAGTGTAGAGAGAAAGGTTAAGCTATTCTAATGACACAGTCTTTCAACTGTTTTACCTTATAGCCTCCCTTATTATTATGTCTGATATCACATTATAAAAGCTAGAACACAAATAACAGTTTCCACCTATTTCTACAACTGTACATGACATCACAGCTTATGCAAATAAAATAGAAGAACCACAACTCAAATCATTAATTCATCTTGGAATTTACCATGCCCTTTTTATTTTAAAATTCAATATATCACATTTAAATGTTTTGTTTTGATAAACCACACATTTTTAAAAAATTAAACAAATCCAAACTTTGCAAATTTCTTAATTAAATTTAAATTAAAAAGTCACAGATTCCATAGTTGGAATTACAATCTGTAAACACTATTAAAATTTACTTTAGAAGTACTGCATAAGATAAAATTCACTCATTCTGTAGAGTATATGTTATAGATATTGTCACTCATTGTTTTCTATGAATCAATATCTATAAATTTTTATGAAATAACATGTAATAAGCCTGCCAGTGGGTTTCAAAAGAAATACAATCAAGGCATAAATCTAATTTTTAATTTTCTAGTTGTAACTTTTACAGATTTTACAAAAATAAAATTAGTTTTTATAATCTACTTAATATATTCACGATTCTAATATATAATCTAAAATTAGTAATATAACTTCATATTAGTAATATAACTCAGCCTTTAAACTATGACATTTTATCCTTACATGACGTCTCAATCCAGACTAACCATATTTGAAGTGATCAATAGCTACATATATAGCTAGTGGCTATGGCATTAAAATTCAGGTTTACAACTATGTTCCACTGACAAGTAAAATAGACTGATAATTTTTAAATTTTGAAGGCAGATAAAATAGTATCTCTACATATTAAACACTCCTCATAAAGTTCTAAATGTTTAAAAGATTTTTGATACATTAGTTTAACTGACTTGAACAATAAATATTAGCCAGGTGTACATGCCTGTAATCCTAGCACTGGGGAGGCCAAGGCAAAAGGCTCACATTGAAGTTGTGACCAGTGCAGACTATATCATGAGATTCTACCTCAAATAAATAAATAAATATTTCATTTTTTAGATCACAAAATTGAAGACTAGATCAGTCCTGTTTCCATGTATGTTATCTCCTACTAATTCAGAAAAAAAGAAATTCCCAACCTGAAAGATACCTGGGACTAGTTCATGATTCCTAAAACCAAAGAATTTTATGAACAACAGAAGAGCAAAATATATTAACTGGGGGAAAGACAGCTTCTGACCAAGAGAGGAACAGAAGGGGTCCTGGGTGGGTTGCCAAGGAACCTGTTTTTTTAAAGGATTTTTATAGGGCAAATACATAAAGTGAGGCAGGTCTAACATGGAAAACATGGGAACTCACAGGTAAGCATGAGATGGGACAAAATTATGCTCAAATAATAAGATTAGAAACACAACTGCTAAGGTAAAATTGATTGAATATGAAAGCAAGTCACGGCCCCTGCCCCCAAGCCGGCCGAGTGAGTGAGAACTATCATGACACTTCTAGCCCCTGATCCATCAGAGTACAGCCCTGTGAGTGTGTGGGAGAACTTTATGATTCCCTGTGTGCCATGTGATCCAGAGCCCCTTCCCTCAAGCCCAACAGGTGAGTGAGAAGTTTTGTGACTCTTTCAGCCATGGATCCAGCCCAGCACGGTCGTGTGAGTGTGTGGGAGAGCTTTGGAGCCCCAAGGTGCTCCCTGGTCAAGGGACACAACAGAGGGGAACCACAGACTCACAGTTGTGCCAGAATGGGTGCAAAATAAAAGACCTGAACACCATAGCTAGATCCAGGCCAGGCATAACTGGATAATCTGAAACTTAATAGATTGGAACTTCAATCTCATTACGTGCTAAGGTTGTAACTGCAACAAAGCTCAACACCAAAGGTCAGAGCTCAGTGCTATACAAAATGACAAAGACAAGGAGCAACATGCCTCCAGCCCACCAATGACAACTGCAGAGGACACAAGCTCAGCTTAAATGAATGAATTAACAGAGGTGGAAGCAAAGAAACAACAGCAGAAAGGTATAGAAGAACTCAGACCAGAATTAAAGCCTTAAATAAAAAAGAAATTTTTGAATACACAGCATCTCAAGTAATGAATCAAATCCAGAAACATATGAGGGAAACCTAATACACACCCAGAGCAAGTGCAGAGAACACTATTCCAGCTGAAGCAGATGAATTAACAGCATCGCAAGCAAAGAAACAATGGCAGAAAGGTAAAGAGGAACTCAAAGCAGAAATAATTTCTGAAATAAAAAAGAAATCTTTGAAATCATTGCATCTGAAATAGACAATCAACTTCGGAAATATATAGAGAAAAACTAATTTGGAAAAAACTCTGCAATAAAAGAATTAATAGCTACCTCTAAAGAAGACATGGAAAAAACATAGAGATTAGAAATATGACAGATTCCTTTGAAAGAGCAATACAGGAAAGAAATAGATCACATGAAGCAGAGTCAAACAGATATACAAGAACTTAAAATTTCAATCACAAGTCTACAAAACCATTTGAGTGAAACTGAAGACAGAGTTTCAGATCTTGAAGATGCTGGTGCAGCTAGGGAAAAGGTGAGAAAGGATCTATTAAAAACAACAAAGTTGCAGGAAAAAAATCCATTACCTGCAAGATGATGTGAAGATGAAAAATGTGAGATGAATAGGCATCAATGACAAAGGAGTCAATACAAATGATATAAAAAGAATATGGGAAGAAGTAATAGCAGAAAACTTCCCAAATATGAGGAAACCATCTAACATTCAGGTAACCGAAGCATACAGAACGCCAAATAACTTCAACCCAACTAAAAACACGAGACATATAATAGTCAAGATGCCAGAAATCAAACACAAGAATAAAATACTGAAAGCCACTAGAGAAAAGATCACATTCAAAAGAAAAACCATCAGAATTACAGCTGACTTCTCTACACAAACCATGAAGGCAAGGACAGCATGGAGCAGAGTTCTTCAAGTCCTGTACGAAAACAAATTCCACCCCAGACTATTATACCATGCAAAATTCTCTTTCAAGATTGATAGAGAAGTGAAATATTTCTACGACAAAGAACAACTAAAGAATTTCATGATGACAAAGCCATCCCTACACAGGCTACTGAAAGAGGTTCTAGAGAGAGACCACAATGACCAGAACTCCACGAATGAGAATGAAAGGCACTCACTAAACAGGACAGACAATTAAACACAGGATACAAAGGAGTAAACAACAGCAGGTAAATATCATGACAAACATAAGTCAACACATTTCAATTATAACCATCAATGTAAATGGACTCAATTAACCAGTTAAGAGAAATAGACTGGAATGGTAGGTTAGGAAACAAAATTCAACAATATGCTATATACAAGAAAGACACTTAACTCAAAAGGACATTCATAGGCTCAAAGTCAAAGGATAGAAAAAAATATTACATGTCTCAGCACATCAGAAAAAAGCAGGAGTAGCAATTCTGTTCTCAGACAGTCTCAACTTCACACCAAGAATGATCAAACGAGACAAAAAAAACCACTATATATTGGTCAGGGGAAAAACTCAAGAACAAGAGGAAACACTCATAAATATCTATGCACCAAACACAGGAGCACCCAACTATGTAAGACAAAACTTAATGGACATGTAAAATTCAATATCTAAGAGCAAAATCTTCACAGGAGACCTTAACACACCCATTTCTCAAAAAGATAGGTCAACTAGACAAAAAATTACCAAAAAAGTAGCAGAACTGAACCAGAGGTTGAAACACATGCATCTGGTAGACATATACAGAATGTTACAATGAACCACAGCTAAATATACATATTTTGCAGCTGTACATAGGTCATTTTCTAAAATAGACCACATAATAGTCCATAGGTCATGCTTAAGTATATGCAAGAAAACAGAAATTATCCCATGCATATTATCCAACCACAATGCAATGAAACTGGAAATAAATGACAAAAGAAACCAGAAAAACCCACTAAATACATGAAAATTAAACAACACCCTTGGGGCCGGGGAGATGGCTCAGTGGAATAAGTGGGTCCCTGGCAAGTGCAAGGGCTTGAGTTCAATCCCCAGTTCTGCCAAAAAATACCATCTAAAACCATGACCCGAGCCAGGTGTGGTGGTGTATGCCTATAAACAACACCCTACTCAGCTGTCAATGGGTCACAGATGACATTAAACCAGAAATTCAACAATATCTACAAATCAATGAAAATTCAACCACAACTTATCGGAATTTATGGGATGAAATGAAAACAGTTCTTAGAGGGAAAATCAAAGCTATGAACTCACACATTAGGAAAACAGAACGGGAACAAATAAACACCCTAATGTTGCACCTCTAACATCTAGAAAAAAAAAAGAGTGAACCAAACCCAGAGCCCGAAGATGGGAAGAAATCATAGATTAGAGCAGAAATTAATTCAATTGAGATGAAGAAAACAGTGCAAGAATTAATGAATCAAAAAGCTAATTCTTTGAAAGACTAAATAAAATTGATAAGCCCCTAACCAACGTCATCAAAAAGAGGAAAGAAAAAATTCAAATACAAGCAATAAGGAAAAGGGTGAAATCACCACAGACCCAGTGTAAATTCAGAAGATTTTCAAAAGCTACTTTGAGAATCTTTATACTCACAGGGTAGAAGACACAGAAGAAATGGACAGATTCCTTGAAAGGTAAAAATTACCAAAACTGAATCAAGAAGATATAATAATTCTCAATAAGCCAATAACAGTCAATGAAATACGAAACGTAATAAAGAGGCCAACAAAGAAAAGTCCAGGTCCTGATGGATTCACAGCTGAATTCTACAAGAAATTTATCGAAGATATAATACCTACACTCCTCAAACTATTCAATGAAACTGAAAAGGAAGCAGTATCCCAAAATCATTCCTGGAGGCAAGTTTTATCTTGATTCCAAAACCAGGGAAAGACACAATTAAAAAAGAGAACTACAGGCCAATCTTCCTCATGAACATAGATACAAAAATCCTCAATAAAATCCTAGCAAACAGAATACAGCAAATCATCAAGATCATACACCATGACCAGGTAGGATTCATCCCAGGGATGTAAGGATGGCTCTACATTTGAAAATCTATAAATGCAATACACTATATTAATAGACTGAAATCTAAAACCACATGATCATCTCAATTAATACAGAAAAAGCTTTTGACAAAGTCCAACACTCATTCATGTTCAAAACCCTGCAGAAAATTGGAATACATGGCCTCCACCTCAATTTGATAAAAGCCATCTATGACAGCCCAACAGCTAATATACTTATAAATGAAGAAAAAGCTGAAATCTTTTACTCTTAAATCAGGTACAAGACAAGGATGTCCTCTATCTCCCCTCCTGTTTGCTACAGCCATTAGACAAGAGGGAGAAATAAAAGGAGTAAGAATAGGTAAAGAACTTAATTAATCACTAATTGGAGATGACATGATGCTTTACTTGGAAGACACAAAATACTCCAACAAGAAGCTACTAGAATTGATACTCAAATTCAGTAGCATAGCAGGATGCAAAGTCAGTACCCAACAGTCAATAGCATTCCTCTATGCAGATAATAAACACACTGCAAGGGAATCTATAGAAACAATATCTTTTACAATAGGACCACGGAAAATAAAATACCTTGGAATTCACTTAACCAAAGAAGTCAAAGATCTTTTCACGGAAAATTACAACACCCTAAGAAAAGAGATTATAGAGGATTTCAGAAGATGGAAAGATATTCCATGCTCCTGGATAGGAAGAACCAACATTGTAAAGATGGCCATACTCCAAAAATTGTTGTATAGAACTTTCTAAAACCTGCAGTCCCTATCAAACTGCCACCAACATACCACCCAGAGCTATAGAAATCATTTATAAATTTATTTGGAACCAGAAAAGACCTAGAATAGTAAAGGCAATCCTGACCAAAAAGACAAAGCAGGAGACATCACAATTCCTGACTTGAAATTATACTACAAAGCCACTGCGATAAAATCAACATGGTATTGGCAACGAAATATACCTGAAAATCAATGGAATAAATTAGAAGATGTAGAGGCCTCTATGAACACACTCAGCCACCTGATCTTCGACAAAGGGGCTAAACATGCTTACTGGAAGAAACATAGCCTCTTTAACAAACAGCGCTGGAAAAACTGGCTTTCCACATGCCAAAAACTAAAACTTGATCCAGCTCTATCACCATGCACTAAAGTAAAGTCAAAATGGATTAAAGATCTAAACATTAAAATAGCAACACTCAATCTTCTGGAAAAGAAAGTAGGAAGAACTCTTGAAGACATAGGGGTAGGTAAAGAGTACATGAACATGTATTCGCAGAGGAAACACTTGAAAAAATTAACAACTGGGATCAACTCTTGAGAAGTTTCTGCATGTCAAAAGAAATTATCAACAAAGTGAAAAGACAACACCCAAATTTTGAAAAAATCTTAACTAATAAACACTCAGACAAAGCTCTGCTCTCTCAAATTTATAAAGAATTAAGATATATTAGGGCCCTCAAATTTAAAGACCCTATGCAGAAATGGGCATCTGAGATGAATACACACTTCTCAAAGGATGAAATTAAAGAAGTAAATAAATATATGAAAAAATGTTCCACACTGCTAGCCATCTATGAAATGCAAGTTAAAACCACACTGAGATACCATCTCACTCCAGAAAGAATGGCTATCATAAAGAAATCAACCAGCAAATGTTGGAGAGGATGTGGGAAAAGGGGAACACTTCTCCACTGCTGGTGGGAATGTAAACTTATACAACCATTGTGGAGATCAGTTTGGAGACTCCACAGAACACTAGGACTGGAAATCCCATTCAAGCCAGCTATCCCCCTACTGAGAATTTTTCCAGAGGAACTGAAGACATGTCATAATGATATATGTGTACCTATGTCTATAGCAGCACAATTTGTGATAGCATAATCATAGAAACAACCCAGATGCCTGTCACATGAGGAATGGTTGAAAAAGATGTGATATTTCTATTGTGTGTGTGTGTGTGTGTGTGTGTGTGTGTGTGTGTGTAACCAGGGATTGAACTCAGGCCCTCACACTTGCCAGGGAAGTGCTTATTCCACTGAGCCATCTCCCTGGCCCCGGTGTAGTATTTCTATACAATGGAGTATTACTCAGCTATAAAAAATGATAAACTTGAAGCATTTATATTGAAGTGGATGCCACTTGAACATATAAGTGAAATAAACCACACACATATGCAAATATCATATAGTCTCCCTAATATAAGAAATCAAAAGAAGAAATGCAAATAGAAACAACTGAAAAGAAGTTAGTCAGATAGTTAGGGTAAACTGAATTCCATACTTTGCAGGGTAACAATCAGCTTCTCTTCTGAATGGTTAACAACCTAAGTTTGCAGATCAAATATTTGAGAAATGTAAGGACCACAAGGTCAGCCAACATTTTGGCCCTAGCCTCTCAAGGTCAGTGAAGACTCAGGACATAGGTGAACCTGTACATAACATCATGGAATTCAATTGTGCCCCAAATTTTCTGAACAGGAAGATTATGGAGCCAAGAGGACTGTGCTCAATGATCTATAGTGTGCCTAGGGAGTGTCATAGGAGAGAAAACTTTCTCTCAGGCTTTCACAGAAAGCAAACTGGCCAAGCAATGGCCGTGACTCATCCACATGGCTGACACAGACAAAGGATCTACAGAATGAGGTACAGGGTTACAAGATAAATCCTGAAGGGATTTGACTGACCTCATCAGATACAAAAGTTACATTTTTTTGTTATATGGGTCTTGCTTTATCTCGGTCTTAACCATCCAGCAGAAAAGTATGAAAACAATGTATATAAAATAAGGCCATAATAATAAGCTGAACTGTAAATGGCTCTAGTCAACAACTTCTTCAGATAACTCACTATTATTGTGGACTGGTGGGCTGTGTTACATTGATTCACTATAATAATTGAATGACAATAGAATACGCATTTTGACAGGACTAAACAAAAAAAAAGGGGGGGATACAAAGCAAGAACCATTCTGTGTCTGTATAAACAGTACAGTTAGGATAAATATGCAGTACTTTTACATAATTCTATGAGAAGAAAGATTTGCACTAATAGTGTTTGGACAGGATATCCTGTCTGCTTCTTGTACTATGGATAACCACTAGGAAGATAACAATATAAAAGTATTAATTACTATGAGAGGCAAGATCTGCACTAATGGTGGTTGGACAGGATATTATGTTGGCTTCTAGTACTACAGTCATCAACTAGGAAAATAATTATTGAATTTGATATAATTCATGTATAAAAAATAAGATAAGTAAGCAGCCACACTCTTAATTTACTGATAAGAGACATCTGCTAAAATAATATCTGCAAATATAATATCATGTATGCACCTTGTACAATATCAAAACATTATTAAAACAGTTTGCAATGTATTAATTTATCGAATCTGTCTTGTTAAGGTGTCTTGAAACTGTCTGATTGATATTTGTACTTCAATAAAATAAAAAATAAATTAAAAAAATAAAAAATAAAACACACATTTTAAAAAAGTATTAATTATTGAAATTTTACTATAATTCAGCTTTTAAAGAAAAGGTATACATTCTCTTAAATCACTGATTAGAGGCATCTGCTCTAATAGTGTTTGTAGATAGAGTATCATGTATGCACCTTGTACAACAAAAAGCCACTACGAAAACAATGCGCAATGTATTAATTGTTGAATCTGTCCTACTAACTTGATTTGAAACTGTCTCATTGCTATTTGTTCTTCGATAAAATAAAAAAAAAGAAAGAAAGAAAGTCACATGGCAAGGGGGCATGAATACAGAACAGAGGCTTATCCTGTAAAGGGTTGGGTTAGTGATTCTTCCAGGCTTTTTCAAGGAGAATGATACCTATTTAGAATATCAAGTTAAAGGTATGTGGGTGCATTTGTTTCATCTTTTGTCTTGAGGTCTGGTGCACAGCAGGAGTGCGTGTGTCTCCCACAGCTGCAAAGTATCTTGTATTCTATACTGGGTCCTTGAGGGCCTAGCCCTGTCTGACTGTCTATTTCTAAC
>PVKA01005514.1:43051-89963 GCA_004027165.1 Ctenomys sociabilis
TTTTTTTTTTTTTTTTTTTTTTTTTTTTTTTTTTTTTTTTTTTTTTTTTTTGTCTTTTTGAGACAGGGTCTCGCTATGCAGTTCAGGCTGGCTTTAAGCTCACTTTGTAGCTCAGGCTGGTCTCGAACTCACAACAATCCTCCTGCCTCAGCCTCCCGAGTGCTGGGATTACAGGCATGCGCCACCACGCCCGGCTCTATTCTTTCATTTTCAAAATCTAGCACTACTCCGTTAGATTCTGGCCAGTACTCTGGCAAAGTCACCACCACATTCCAAATGACTGATTCAAGTTCAGGCCCTAATTTTCTTTCTCTTATCTCTATATATTCACAGTGATTTCTAGATCAGGTATTTAATGATTTTGACATGGTGGAAACAAAAGTATTATTCAAACTGTATTCAAAATTAGAGTGTGAAGTATAATAGACTGATAATTTTTAAATTTTTAAGGCAGGTAAAATAGTATCTCTGCATATTAAACACTCCTCATACAGTTCTAAATGTTTAAAAGATTTTTCAATACATTAGTTTAGCTGACTTAAGCAATTTGAGATTTGAGATTTTCAGAATATAAAAAGGCCCTGAGACCAAAAGATTATTAACTATAAGTTTCATAAATTTTTTTATGCTTTCAAGAAAGAGATTAGAGAGGAGAAGGCCCCTGTGACTTGTGGAGGAATGCCTTACTGAGAAGGAATCATTCTGACAAAATTTAAAGGAGGTGAAGTAGTAAGGTATGTTTTGAGAGTATCCACTGGTATCAGGATCCACAGAGTGCTAAGGAGGCCACTGCAGCTTGGGTTGTGTGATAGGTGAAGGAAGTATAATAGAGATAAGGTAAAAGAGGGAGGTTGCAGTAGGAGTGATGTTTAGAGTTTTGGACATCATAAGTCATTTGACAGCTTTGTAGCATTCTTTATTGAAGAGGTTTTCAACTAGGACAATTCTATACCCAAAGAAACATCTAGCAATGTATGGAGAGAATTTAGTTATTACAACTGAGTATGACGAGATGCTATTGGCATCTAGTGGAGTGAGAACAGAGATGCTACTATCCTAAAAATACAAAGAATCCCCACCCCACCCCAAAACTTATCCAGCCAAAATGTCAATTATACTGAGATTAAGAAACTACTTAAGTACAAGCAAGAAAAAAAATACTACATAAAAAGGGGAAATAATTTTGTGAAACTACCTAAAAGAGAAAATATAAAAATTTTTCTAAATCTTAACAGTAAGAAAGGCGTTCAAGAGTAAAAATCCAATTCATAAAAGAAATATGCAGCTTTTTATTATGAGAAAACAAAGTCTGGGGGAAGAGGAAAAGAAATTAAAAAGATTAAAACATGCTATATACATGAACAAACTGCCCAGATGAACATAACTGTTCATCTAAGGATACAAGTCTTCCTGCTTCTACACTTAACACTGTATTTTATTTGTCACAGTTCTCCATACTGTAATCAGCAACCTTTTTAAAAATGTAAAATACAAAACGTATTAAGTTGAAAACAATTCAGTGGCTCGTCATTTCACTGACTGAAAACTAAAATTATCAAATGACTTATGATGTCCAAAACTCTAAACATCACTCCTACTGCAACCTCCCTCTTTTACCTTATCTCTATTATACTTCCTTCACCTATCACACAACCCAAGCTGCAGTGGCCTCCTTAGCACTCTGTGGATCCTGATACCAGTGGATGCTCTCAAAACATACCTTACTACTTCACCTCCTTTAAATTTTGTCAGAATGATTCCTTCTCAGTAAAGCATTCCTTCACAACTCACAAGGGCCTTCTCTGCATAATTTGTAATACTTGGCTTTTCTCCTCTCTAACCTCTTTCTTGAAAGCATAAAAAAAAGTATGAAACTTAGAGATAATAAACTTTTGGTCTCAGGACCTTTTTATACTCTGACAACCTCAAATTGTTTCCACTTATGTGGTTTATATCAATCAACACTTACCAGAGTAAAACTAAAGACTGAAATTTTTAAATTATTTTAGCAATTAATTTAAAATAGTAATAAACCTACTAAATATTAAAACAAGTATTTCAATAATTTTAATGAGAAGTTACATAGTTTTATAATTTTTACAAAATTAAGATTTAATGCTTAATTTAAAAATAGTTGAATTCTTATACCTGTGTCTATATTCAACAAGTTGCAACAAGTAGCTTGGAAAAAGTATGTGAAGAAAATCTGTCTATACACAGACACAGAAAGGAGAATTTAATAGCATTTTCATACAACCAAGGATATTTCAATAGATACACATAAAATAAAATCAATGAGTGGAAGTTCTTATAAGTTAGTAACAATGTGGAATATAAAACCACATAAATGAACTTTTTCTATGCTGCTACCTTAAAATTTACTGGTCTCTGGTGCGCTTGGAACCAAATTTTTAAACATGCATGATACTAAACCAAACTGATTCACAGGAAAATACTGGTTCACTGAGGTGTGGAAATCTTACATATACTGATATAAACTACATTACCCAACAGTCCTAAATCTAGTTAACATTGCCAGCAATCTCATCAGAAAAGTCATCAAATGGTAGGAGACACTGGAGCTCAAAGTGACAGGTAGAAGTCTGGCACTGTTGTGAGCGGCTGAAGCTGGAAATTGGTCACTTGTGAGAAAAGAACAAGGCCTCAGTGGCTGAAGCAGTCAAGCTGCCTCAGTCTTGAGAAGAACATCCTGCCTGAACGATTTCAGCATTAGTCACTAGGCAATCCTGTATCTCCTGATTTTAACTTTGCAAAAGTATAAATAAATGTCCTGAATTTTTTTTTTCTCTAGATGTCTCTCCTTAGGCACACTATACATTGTCAATCAATTTCCTCTGTGGCCCTATAATTTCCTTGATCAGAAAATTTGGGACACCAATGAGTTACAGAATGTCACACAGCACAGGCTCTCTTATGTCCTGAGTCCTCACTGACCTTGAAGGGCTAGGGTCTTGTAGCCCTTCTTTTTCTCTAATTATTGGTCTGCAAACTTTAACTGTTAAACATCCAGAAAAGAAACTTAATGATACTATTACCCTGTAACAGAGGCAACTGAGCTTAACATCATTATCTGTCTGAATATCAAACTCCTTAGGTATAGCATGGAACTGCTATTTTCCAACATCCATGGATATTCTAAACTTAAATCACTATAGAATGTAAAAAAAATACACATTTTTATACAGAAATTTAGAAATCAAATCATATATAGCATTGTAGCAAGACAATCCTGTGAGTTTTCTTTCTTGTCTTTTATTTTCTTTTATTACCATTTTTTACAAACATTTACTTCAAAGAGAATATAGCAATAATTGATATACTTCTCCAAATACAGCTTCCCTAATAGCAGTGAAACACCCATCCCTGACAAACCAAAACAAAAAAGGGGAAATAAGGGTCATTTTATAGTGAAATATATATATATATATATATATATATATATATATATATATGCATATACAAAACATTTGGAATAGATATATAGCTACTTTCTCTTAGTTCAGTGAGAAGAAAGGTTTGTACTAATACTGTTTAGACAAGATATCATATCTATGTTTGTCTGAATAACTACTATGAAGACAACAATATGCAATGTATTGATTATTGTAACTGTCCTTACTAGCCTGTTTTTAAGCTTGTTTCATTGCTATTTTTTCTCATTAAAATGAATAAAAAATTTTAAAATAAACAAACAAATAAATAAATGTCCCTTTGTTGTTTAGGTCTTTTGCTCATGAGGCACACAGACCTCCACCTGAACCCAGCTTTTGTCTCTTTCTATCTTTTCCTCATTCCAGCTGCCATTTCTCCTTGGGGTACGTGGAAACCAACAAATTCCTACATACCACCTTTCAAATTTTTGCTTTAAAATATCAATTTATTATTGACAATCTATCAGTCTTTTTCTTGAAGTGACAAGATTGCTTCACTCTGAAATATATTCAAATGTAGTAAGGATAGTTTATGTGTTAATACTTCTGCTTCATAGTCCTCAAGTAAGTAAGCATAGTTCAGGTATCAGTAGAAGTGCTTTCATGAATATTTCTCATTTTACTGGAGTAAACAGTGAAAAGACAACTGCTCAAAGAGCAACCTACACTACCATTTTTATTGTTCTACAAAGGACACTAAAGTGTAACTGGTACCTCTTCTCACTACAAGTACTTCATGGTGAAAGAATACAATGACTACCAATAGTTTGATATCCTTGCCTTGATTCATGCCAGAAATTCAATGAGTGACAGTGCTAACTCAACAATAAAGAGTAAACACTGACCAGATGGCAAGATAATTCATGAGTAAAGAATGGTATTTTTGATACATGATTCTGGGCCAAGTGAATAGTCACATGCAAAAAGAACAAAAGTGGACCCCTACACCTCACCTAACCCACATAAATTAACACTAACTTGATCCATCGACTACTTGTAAGAACTAAAACTATAAATCTTTTAGAAAGAAACCTCTCTGAAATAACAAGACACAGCTTGGCTTCACTTATACAATCCCAAAAGCACAAATAACAAAAAAGGTAATTCAAAAGACAAGAATTAAAAGTTTTTATGTTCCAGAGAAAGCCATAAGTAAAAAGACATCCTAAAAATTGTGAAAAATATTTCAAAACCATATACTGGATAAGAGATTTGATCTTGATCAAATTTATACCATATGTATAAATAACTCAGAATAAAAACTAAGACATATAATACAATTTCTAAATGGGCAAAAGCACCAGTAAAATAAATATAGACTTCTAGAGATGGGGAAGGGGTAAGAGGGAGTAGAAAGACAAATATACATATTATGTACTGCAAATACATGCTAATAAAATATAAGTAAAATGGGCAAATGAATTCATTAGGAACTTCATATCTTGTATGCTAATACACAGGAGTTTGCTGGACTTTTAAGTAAAAAGTATTTTTTGAAGAGTCTGAACAAATATACAAGTAAATAAAGCTTTTGCAAAACAAAATAAATTGAATTGCACAAGCAGATATTAAAAATAATTTTATAAAGATACAATACTCAAGACAATGTAGTTTGGGCAAGAAAACACATAATGTACTAGAAAAGAGAATCCACAAATAACATCCACATATATCAGGTCAACATTACAGTTCAAATATGAAATATTCCCCCAAAGAGACAGGCCAATATGGTCACTAACTTCATTAATGGGTTAACCCACTAATACATCCGTACTTAAATGGACCATAAGCAGGTTAGGTCTACTTAGAGGAAGTGAATCACAAGCAACACCCCTGGTGACTCTACTTTGTTCCTAGTCCTAACAGAGATTTCTGTTTGGTATCTGTGATTCCTAGCTGCCTCAAGGCAAACAGCCTCCTCTGCCACATGCTCCTACAGCATGATGACTGATCTGACCACAAACTGTAGCAATAGAAATCGCTGATTAAGAACTTAAGTCTGGTCATTAGTCAAAATAAATATTCCTCTTTAAGTTGATGTTTTTCAGGTGTTTAACTTGCAGCAATAGAAAGCTATCACTGTCAAATGATTAAGTGATTTTCAACCAAGGTGCCAAGGAATATAAAAATGATGCTATAATATGGTAGTTACATCCTGGCTACCCTATTTGTATATGGATAATCATATACAAAAAATAAAATAAAATCTAAAAAACTCCTTTATCATTTACAAACATTAATTCCATAGGAATCATAAACTTACAGATAGGAACTAATATATTAAACTTCTTGAAAAAAAAAGAAAAATCTTTGATTTGGCAAAATATTCCTTAAGCTAGGGATACATAAAAAGAAAACAAAATCAAACTATTCACCAAAAAATATCAATACTCTTCAAAAGATACTTTTTGTCTTACCTTCTCCCTGTTGAGAGACAATACATAATACCCACAACTCAAAACAAGAAAGTTTATTTTGGCTCGCAATTTGTAGAGGTTTCACTCTGCTGGCTCCAAGGCAGGTTCACCCCACAGAGGACAAACAGTTCATGTCATGGCAAGCAGAAAGCAGGAAAAGATGAAGAGACTAGGCAGCAAGACAGACCCTGGCAGCCCACACCCCCATTGGCCAACTTCCTCCCACCAGGGTTGACCTCCCAACATCACATTTAGCTTTCTAAATTCAGCTGAGGACTAAACCACAAATGAGTGTCACTCCCAGGATCCAATCACCTCCCCAATGGGCACATGAGGCTTTGTGGGGACATCTAAATATAAAACATAAAACTCTTTTTAAAATTAAGACAAGCTAAAAGACTGGAAAAAATTTGCAAAACAGAGCTAACCTAAAACTTGTATGCAAAATAAAGTACTTTTATAATTCAATATGTAATAAGAAGACAATGTAACATGGGTAAGAGGTTTAGTAGTCCCTCCAAAAAGGTGGGAAATAAGTACATGAAAAGGATGCTTAACATTACTGTGCTTACAGGAATGTAAATTAAGCCACACCAAAATAATCCTCACTAAAATGCTTAAAATTAAAGTTACACCAGCCATGGGTGAGAGTATGTGACAGTACTGCAAGTGTCATATACTGTACATAGAAATGTAAAATAATATAACCACACTGGGGGAAAAACAGATTCACAGTTCCATAAAAAGTTAAATATATCCTTTCACATGACCCAATGAATCCATTCCTATATACTTATGAGAAATGAAAAAAAAAATCCATGAAAAATCCTGCAGGAGACGAGCAGGACTATAGCAGAGTTGTAATAGTCAAGACCTGGAAACAATTCAATCTCCTTCAACATAATAAACTACTGACCCATACAATGATTGTATAGTATAAAATGGGAACTATTCAAAACTAAAAAGGCAATATTTATACATACTGCAACATAAATGAATCTCAAGATAATTATGCTGAGTGAAAGCAGTAGCATACTGAAAATATACATAATATATTTATAGACTTATTTTCTAGAAAATGAAAAACAACTTCAAGTAAAGGAAATCAGATTAGTGGTTACCTGGTAGGTGGGGAGAGTTGGATAGGTTTAGTAGAACCAAAAAAACTTTGGGGTATGATGGATATATTATCTTGATTTTATGGTAGTTTCACAGACACATGTATGTTTCAAGTGTCACGAAATTCTATGTTTGTAATATATGCAATTTGCTGTAGCGCAATTATATCTCAGTAAAGCTAGAAAACATAGATATGTACACACTGTACAACCTGAGTTATTGATGGTAGAACAGAATTACAGAGCATCTATTTTATTATTTGTAATTATTAATTTGCAAAAAAAATAAAAATAAAACAATGGAGTTTAACCTATTTTAATCCATGAATAAACGTTAGGGAACAAGTGAAGGCAAAACAGATCTGTCAGAGTAACACACCCAAAAACAAACTTTCCCACATATAAAACGTCTGTATGCAAATGGAGAAGGGCGTGAGGGAACCCTATTAAGTAGACAAATTAAGAGATGGAATTTGAATTAGAAAACGCAAGTTTCATTTTATCTTCTCATTTAGCCCCTGTGTTGCAAAAAGGTTTTTTCCTCTTATTCCAAAAGGAAAAAATACTTGAATGCGTAGTTATAATTAGCTCATAAAAAGTAAACTCTTCCGCACAAGCTTCATACTCTGTACATCTTAATCTCCCCAACCCCCAAGGTGCGCGCGCTGTGGGGCAGCAGCATAGACCTGAGCAGGCTGCCGTTAGAGCGGAAGACAGGGCCCCAGGAGGAGCCGGTGTCTCCTCACCGACTACCGACCCTGGGAAAGCCACGTAAAACAGAAGAGAAATGGAGAGAAGCGAGGAGGCGCCAGGGACATCAAGGCTGCCTTAATGAGCAGAACAGGTCTTACCAGCCGCCTCCAGGGACCGACCTACGGTGTAGTCAGATCCAAAATGGTGCCGCGGTCACACCTTCCGGTGAGAAGCCTCCGAGCACGGCCGGGACTCTCGGCGCATGCGCAGAGCGCAGAGTGGCCCGCAGGGTGGAAGTGCACAGCAAGGAGTGAGCCGGACTGTGGTGGGCTGCCCCACGCGCTTGTCTGTCAGAGTCAAGTGGGGTGTAGGCTTGTGGAGACTCGGCTGGGCTAGGGACTCGTGGAGGACGTAGCTTATATTAGGACTGTGGCACATCCCAATGGCCCAGGAGGTGGTCAGTCAGTCTGTCTAGCTGTGGGAAAGTTTTTTGTCAACAAGAGACCTGCCTGTGACTGCCCTGTTGGAAATCCAGGATCTCCCAAAGAACTTGCAGGTCACTTTGAGGAGTGGCTAGTTATCCAGCACACTTAATGAGATATTTGTAGATCTTATTGCATGTAATTCTATGTCTCCATTTTGAAGCATCTTAATTGTATCCATACAGTGTAAGATATTAGCATGTGTACTAATTTTCTGATCCCAGGAGTGTATCATTACTATGCAGTGAAATGTCCTTGTCTGTAGAAAAAGACAAACATCTAAGGGTGACTGGGCATGATATAAGCAGTTTACTCTCAAGTTGTGGATCTAAGTGCAACATATATTTCCCATTTTTCTGAAACTTTTCCATAAAGTTGAACTGATTCCATTGTGAAGCTACAGGAGAACATATTCTTTCTACTTCTCTTTTTACTATAAAGGTAAAGTTATTAAAGGTCATTTTGAAAATTACCCTCTTTTCATAAAATTAGCCTTACGACTCAATTTTTCTGTACAGAATCCTATACCAGTGTATTTAACACAAGAATTAATTGTGCCAGGTATTTTGAGATGGGAAAAACTTAAAACAAATTTGTTTTGGATATTCTGTAACCTTTTTCACGTTCTCATCAGTTGATGAGTTACAGAAAGTGATTTTTATCAATTTCTGTAAGTATACAATTTTTCTTTTTGAATTATGTTATAAAGTTGATAAAGATTTAAAATTTCATCCCAATAAATATGTATTGTAATAAGCTTCATCTTTGAGAGCATATTTGCTTGTTGTCTTAGTTACATTCTCATTGCTGAGATAAAATGCCCACAAGTTAAAGGAGGAAAGATTTATTTTGACTCGCAATTTGTAAAGGTTTCAGTCCGTACTGGCTGCAAGCCAAGGTTGCATGGTAGAGGGCAGGGAGGAGGAGAAGCAGCAATGCATAGTGTAGCAGGCAAGAAGCAGAGCCACCAAGGGAGGAGAAGGGGCACATTAATGGGCTTTCTAGGCCATGCCCACAGTGAGCCACCAGGCTGCACCTGTCAGCATCACACCAGTTATCAACCTGTCAGTGGACTAATCCAGCATCACACACCCATGCACCCATGATCCTGTGACCTCCAAACAATACATGAGGTTTTGGGGGACATCTAGACCATACATGAGGTTTGGGGGGACATCTAGACCATACATGAGGTTTTGGGGAACATCTAGACCTAGCGCATAACACTTGTTCTCTGCGATGAGGTCGCCATGCCAATTTTCATTCAGTGGTACTTGCTTTAGTGTAGCCTTTTCTAGCCCTTTATCTGTTAATCTTCTGTGTTCTTGCGCTTCCATGTATCTCTTGTAAATAGCATAGAACTCAGTGTGACCTACTTATTCATTGTTTATTCAGTCCTGAGAGCTTTTATTTTCTTATAGTCCATTGATAGTTTATTAGGACTCCTGTCATATAAATCATTTTTACCATCTTACGTATTGTTGCCACCTTTTGTAGGCTTCTCCATTCAAACTTTCTCTTGGAATTGCAGAATTTTGTCATTCTCTACTTTTCCCTACCAAACTCCCTAATCCACTTGACATTTTTTTCTTTACCACTTGGGAATTTTTTTCACTATGGTATTATATTTCATGGTTACCCTACAATTTTTAACATATTTACCTGAAAAAGTTCTGAAATTTATCAGCATCTTAGCCCCTTCTAAAACAATGCAATGGAGTTGGGACATTAAGTTGTCTCCACATAGCCACTCCTTTCCACCTTTATATGTATTTTTAAATTGACATCTCCTGGGGGCTGAAAATATAGCTCAGTGCCTAAGTGCCTGCCTGGCAAGCACAAGGTCCTGAGTTCGATCCCCAGTACCACAGAAAATAAATAAATAAATTGAGATCTGCTGCATAAAGTCTCTATAAATATATGATCAACTATATTCCTCTGAAACTCATGTAACTTACTCAGACCCTCACTTCACTTGTTGGTGCGAATGCCACTTTCCCTGAGAAGACTTCTGCATCTGGATGCATTGTTCTCAAGCTATGTACTGACAAGAGGCCAAAGACTTCCCAAGGGACTACATGGGCATAGTAGTTTTAAAGGAATCAATTCCAAGATTCTCAGCTCTTGTGTGTACCCTGTCTAAAACTGATCTAAGAACTGATTTATAAGATTAAGATATAATGTTTTCTCTGTTATTTATTTCCCTGAATGGAAATTTTCTTTCGAACAGCAAATAGTCAATTGCTGAAAGTATGAGTGTCAGTGAGGGCTCTTGTGAGTCCTTTGTCTTTCCCTGTGTTGTTAATATCCTATGAGAGAGAACATTGTATCAGAAACAGAGTAACACTGGGCTATTAGACAGATGATGAAGTCAAGAGTAAAGATGCCAGATTTAATACCTAGCGATATAGAAACAATTGAATTTGAAGGTTAGATAAATGATTTCTAGTGTAAGTAGAAAACTATTAAAGACTATTAAATGCTGAAATATCATGGATATCACATTTATCTGGGTATGTTCATTTTTATCTGGCAACCTAAGGAAAATTAAAGTTTTTTTCCTTCTATTTTTTTGACATTATCAAACAATACTTTTCCCTGAGAATTTTGTTAGCAAACCTACAATGGAAGCAAGACATTTTTAAACTTAAATACTTTATCTATACTATGAACATAACACCAAGATTTTGTAGAAATGAACATAACATAAAGATGTTATGAATATGTTATAAAAGCAAAATCTCATTTCTATCAGTGTCTACAGTAAGTTCATTGACCTGTATGTTGAACATGAAAGCTCTGTAACATATGCATGCCACTCCTCATTGAAAACAAAATTTAAGAAAATATTTTTAAGTTAATGCTGTATTTTTTACCTGTTAAGTATTTATCATTATTTCCTGAATATATCTTTATTGAAGCACAATGTATATAATTTGGCTTTTTTCTGAAGCCCTTTTTGTTTTGTAAATGATCCCAAAAATTTAAAAAGTAGATTATTCTCATGACTGGATAGAAAATCATTTTTAAATTCCTACTATCTTTAATTTTAGTACTTAAACATTTTTAAATCTAGGTAAGTCTTCAAGTTATTAATCGATCATTACAGATATAAAAGAAGAGGTATGAAAACAAAGTTTAAGAAGCACTAAATTAAATTATATAGTACTTTTTCATAATAACCTGAACTGTTTCTCTCATCATACTTCAGAAATACATATTGGTTAATGTGATTACTTGCGGTCTTTTTCTCCATCATCAAGTCTCAGTTTATCTTTGGGGAATCTGAGTGAAAAGTGGAAGAATACGCTGATTCCCATGCAGGTGTACTGGCATCTGCAGTTCTGGGTGCTACTGTTTACTCTGAAACAGATCAACAGAGCAGGAACAGAACTCTGGAAATCAGCAAAAGGCCAAGATGTTTTTAAGGCCAAAGATAACCATTTACCTGTATAACTTTTCTCTTTCCTCCTGAGTTCCCAGGGAGCATCTGACCTTACCAAGTAAGGGTAAGCAGAACATGCCTTGCCAGACCTCATGCAGGCCATAGACCGAGACTCTACTCATCATGAGCTGCTTTCAGTGAGGCGGGCACCCTGAGGATAGTCCTGTGGGGCCAGGCAGGTAGGTGGATCTCTGTACCTTGTTGCCTTCATTGTATTGTTAGAGCAATAGATGCCCAGAGCCTATGGTACAGTCAGTCTCCTGGCAAGATGCATCTCCTCAGAGCTTGCTGCCTAAATGCTAGTTTTCTTTTGTTATCTCAGTTTCAGAAATCTTGTGTCAGAGTGCCATGCACATTGTGTCCCATTCTCTAGTCATGGGTGAGAATGTTTCTCCTTTATTCTTGTAGCCTCCATTATCTTTGGGGAAAGTCTATGTCTTTTGTGTTTTGTTCTGCCCAACTCTAGAATATCCTAGGAATATTGCATGGAAGGGCAGCATTTGCTTCCATTTCTCTATGTCTCTTTCTGGCCCCTCAGGTCACTTTCTTACCTCAGCTTCAGCAATCAGATACTCAGATGTCCAAATCCCTAAATAAATTAATATTGAAAACTATTAATATTAGTCAGCCTAAGGAGAGTCACATGGAGAGGAAACTTTCTCTCAGGCTTTCACAGAAAGCAAACTGGTCAAGCAGTGGCTGTGACTCATCCACATGGCTGACACTGACAAAGGATCTACAGAGTGAGTTATAGAGTTATAGGATAAACTCTGAGGGGACTTGACTGACCTCATCAGATAAAAATGTCACATTTTTTGTTATATAGGTCTGGCTTTATCTCAGTCTTAGCCATCCAACAGAAAAGTATAAAAATGATATATATAAAATAAGGCCATAATAATAAGCTGAGCTGTAAATAGCTCTAGTCAACAACTTCGCCAGATAGCCCACTATTATTGTGGACTGCTGGACTATGTTGGATTGTTTCACTGAATTCAAGCACATATAATAATTGAATCACAATGGAACACCCAACTTTGACAGGACTAAACAAAAAAGGGGGGATACAAAGGAAGGACCATTCTGTATTTGTATAAATAGTACAGTTAGGATAAATATGCAGTACTTTTGCATAATTCTATGAGAAGAAACATTTGCACTAATAGTGTTTGGACAGCATATCCTGTCTGCGTCTTGTACTATGGATAGCCACTAGGAAGATAACAATGTAAAAAGTATTAATTATTGAAACTGTACTATAATTCAGCTTGAAAAAAAGGTATACAACTACATTCTCTTACTTCATTGATCAGAGGCATCTGCCCTAATAGTATTTGTACATAGAGTAACATGTATGCAACTTGTACAACAAAAAGCCACTATGAAAGCAACGTGCAATGTATAAATTGTTGAACCCGTCTTACTAATTTTATTTAAAACTATCCATTGCTACTCGTTCTTCAATAAAAAAGGTAAATAAATAAATAAAAGGAAAACATGGTCAGAGCATCTTTTTGGACTTGATTTTCAGTCTTGTCAGTTTTCTTAGTGCCACCGGGGGGCAGCACGAACTTGATTAGTTCAAGTTTGTGAACTAATCAAACTTAGGCACCTGGAGGGTCAGCCTGTCGCTTCTTTTAACTGTCTTTTCATCTATGACACAGTTCAGCTTCACCATTTTTCTCTCAAGTGATATCTAGTATTAATGCAGGTGCAGGACAGTGGTTACTATCATACTATGACAAAGTATTAACTGGGGCAACTTCGAGAGTGTCTCTTAGAAGCCCTTACAGTGCTTACGGCCTTTTCTGGCATTGCTTCTCCCCCTCTACCCTCCCATCCCTCCTAATCTCCATTAAGGAAATGATTGTGACTGTAAGCAAAGATCCAGCGTCAGTGTAGCATGTTTATAACAGCGTGAGCAGAAAACCTTGCAAGGTCCCACAAAATGAACTTCTCTGTAGCTGTTTCAAATTATTGAGGTGTTTTTCCTAACCATGATATTCATGTCACCAGATGTGACACACATGAAAATTTTCTATTTTCTGTGTTGCGTGGAAGAGCAGCATTTGCTTCCATTTCTCTGTCTCTTTCTGGCCCCTCAGGTGAGTTTTTTTTACCTCAGTCTGTCATCTCTCCTCGACAGCCAGTGCTCAGGCTACCCAAAAACACCAGATTTTTCTCCTACCCATCCTCCTCCTAGAGCCTCAGATGTGCCCATGCTTTTCCCTCTCCTTGCAACTCCAACTCCTGTTCCTTCCCACACAGGTCCTGCCCATCCATTCACCAGTACACACACACACACACACACACACACGCACGCACACATGCATGCGTGAGCACGTGTGTGTGTGTGTGTGTGTGTGTGTGTGCAACCAGCTCCACCCTCATTCCCTGCAACTCAACTCTTCCCCTCTGCCTTCCTCACATGTCATTTTCTAACACAAAACCCCTAGAAAAATCTCTCCAAATCACTGCTGCCCCACGGGCCTCACCAGGGCTCAGGTCTCTGTCCCTGGGTGTCCTGATTACCTTCCCAAGCCATCACTTGCTGTTGCTCAGCTTCAGCATTCAGATACACAGATGTCCAAATCCTCTTCCTGGAACATTCCCTTTATGCTGGCCTTCATGGTTAAGCCCATCTTTCTGCTCTTTTTGTCTTCCTCTCTTCTGACTAAAGGGTCCTTGTCATGCCATTTACTAGCAAGGGAATCTTCCCCAAATATCTTGTTTGATTTTTAAGAAGCACTTATAAATATCATCCAGGCGCATTCCTCACTGAGAAAAGTACTCAGCCCCATACAACTTGTGACAGGAAATTCCTTGCTGAAAATGTATAAGAGATTGTTAACCTCTCCTCATTTTGTACTGCAAAGATAACAACGCTCATTTCTTCCCTGCTCTAATTGTTTCTTAACTTTATTTTTCATCCATGCATATTTTTTAGACATATTGATCGCATCCATCATAGGGAATTTGTACCTGTACATAATACATATATATATTTTTTTTATTGCTCGTCGCCTTTCCACCCTTCACCCCCTCCTCCCCTCGTTGATCAAAGTTTTGTTTATCTTGAGCACAAGCTGCTTGTACAGCAGAGGTTCTGTTTCAGGTGGGCTGGCTATCCAAAACCTGTGGAATCTGAGATGGCTACCAAATAGCTTCTGCCTTCAGCGAGAGTATAATCCCATCTCTGTGGTAGTTACACGTACCCCTTCACCATGACAGTTGGTTTCTGCCATGATGACACTGGAAGAACTATCAAAGGATCAAAAGGCCGTGACACCAGAATTCCTGGTAGACTACACCCATTCTCAGAGTATGAGAATACCCCTTCCCCTTGGCAGATCCCTCCTCTTACTGCTTTCATCATTAAACTCTCAATCTCCAATAGGTTGGGTTGAGAAGTAGACTCACTAGTTTCTATTCTATTTCTACTCTTGGCCATGAGTTAAACTTTCCTTACTGCTCAGTCAGCACTTGGTCCTATTATTGATTCCACAATTTTAAGAGAGAGAAAGAACCTAGTTTGGGATCAAAAATTGATAACAAGGTGAGTTAATGTAATTCATAGATGAGAACTTATAAAACTGGTGAATTTGTCTGTGGAAGTGAAAAAAATAGTTAATATCTCCCACGAGTTCTATGATTTAGAGAGTTTTGAGAAAACGAAGAAATAAGACAAAATGAGAGTAAACATATTTAAAAATTAATCTAAATTAGAACCTAAAATCTCACTTGAATGTCATTGTGATCTTTGTGAAGAACTATTTTAGTAGTTGGAAATTCAACTATGACAAATAATACATACTTTTGGTACGTGTGTGTTATGACTGCAGCCTCTTCTCAAGGGTTATTTTTAAGTACAAAACAGTGATTAATATGTGAGCTATGCAATCAAGGGATCCAAAAACTTAAAATGAAGACCTTGAAATATCCTGTAAAAGTTAAAACACTTCAAAAGACAAGAAATACCTAACATCTAGTACCTTGGGTCCCATTACTGATACTAAAACAGAACAACACCAGATACCCTAAATTGCATTTTCAACATCTTCTAAATGTGCCAAAGTAAATTGGATAATATGCAAAACTTCTTTGAAGTATAATAAGTAGCCAAAAGGATAGACCAGTCTGCATTGGTGGTACAGTGGTGAGCATAGCTGCCTTCCAAAAAGATAGACCTAAGCATCTGACAACTGTATAAAAATAAAGTTTTTTAGTAATATAGATACTTATCACCTTAAAAAGAAGATCCTTACTTTAAATCTCAAATGATTCTAAACATGTTTATTTTCCAAGGACAAGAATTGAACATTTATATTTACTTAACTTTCTAATTTTTTAAGTCACTTAAGAGCCAACTTTTATGCCAGTTTCAGTTAGGATTTCTGTAAAATATTTTGCTTCTCAATATTTCCTGCCTTCATAAATATTACACCTTTTGCTGGACGCTTGCATTTTCATTATGAATTTCTGCCATGGTAAAGCAGAGCCCAAGGAAGGAACTCTTAGGACTTGTACTAAATGCCCCAAGCAAATTAAAATGCCTAAGTTCTCAGAGAAGCTTGTTATTGTTTGTTTTTTCCAACAATGAAAAATATTATGTATGCAACTCCCTGCTTGCTCTGCTGCTGTGAAACACTGCTTCACGGGACTCTCAAGCTCCTAGATGTCCTGCTGGCTATGCCAAGAGTGTGAGACCCTAACTGTACCTTATCTCAAGGTGTGTTTACAGTATTTACTTTGCAAGGTAAGACAACCTTTCCTCCTGGATCAAGGGTATTGGAAGGAAGCATGCTGCCCAGGTGCTGTGTCCATCTCCCTCTGGAAAACTCATGTGTACAGCATACATGTGTGCACCACTCGTTCCGCCCACAAGACTGAAGTTCCAGGGGCGGGTACAACCCTACAGATGCCCCAGTTACTGTGTTCTATGGGAATAGAATTTTTCAGTATTGATTCTGGAAGCCTCATGGTTTCTGGCAAGGTGCCTAAAATCATGGCAAGTAACTTGTTAAGCTTGCAGAATGGTAAAATCTCAGACCCTTCAGAATTCTCAAAATCTGCCTTCTAACTTGTTTTATTTACCTTTAGAAAATTATATGGGTACCCCAAGACATGTGAGGTTCTAGGGCAATCTAAGGTGAACAGCAGTTAAAGAATTCTGCCTAGTGAGCAATGCAGATATTCAAACAGATATATAGTATATAATATATACTATATGTAACATATACAATGTATATTAGTAAGGGCAAGGCATGGAAATAGCTTTCTGGGAGCAGTAAACATTAAATTAAAACATGAAGAATAATTGGCCACACTGAGATAGAGGACATGCAGAATGCCCCAAGGAAGAGAAGAAAGAACATGGATTAAATAAAAAAATAAAATCAGGCCAGTTGTGCACAAAGATTAATTGAATAGCTCAGTGACGTGGCTGAGGGATGCCAAAGACCAGATTTCTGAGTATCAAACATGACCTCTTATGGAATTTGATCTTCAGCCTGGAACTAATGAGAGAATTGTGGAATTTTATGGATTGTTGAAATCAAATCACAGAAGTCTTGTGAGAAGCTGGAATTGTGGAAGAGAATTGGAGAACCAATTTCCTAGCTTCAAGATACCAGTTTCCTCTGAGAAAGAGAACTGGATATCCTTAATGTCCTATTTCATTCAAAACTGGCAAAAAAAACTGAAGACAGAAAAGCAAGCAATTTTAGACATGTTGAGCAAACATTATATACAATTACCTGTTGGCATCTATTTTCTGCTCTTCTCTATGTCCAAATATTGCATACTTTTAAATAATATAGATGTTAATTAAGGGTATAAATTAATATAAACTTTATACAACAAATGCACTATATAGTAATCATATTCTTGAATAATCTCACAACTCAGATAGCTACTAGTTTTATAGATAAAAATCAACCCAAGTGAGTTTTAGCAGGATGTTTTCTCACGTGTATGAATAAACTAAGAATTACATCAGTAAATTCTCAATTATCCTTCTTTGCTGATTTCTGGAGGAGATTTGAGTTAACACTACTGCCCACTAGACAATTGCAGCGTGTCATTGAATACCTTCTCTTAAGTTGTATCAGATGACAAATTATAGCTAAGAGTGACTGAGTGCCCTATGATCGTGTCTTTGCAAATGAAATGCCTGCATTTGGAAGAGTCAATGTGATTAAAAACACGGCCAGGAATTAATTGCACAATGTCCTTCCCCTATCTTAACACATAGTAGATACACAATAAATAGTTGTTAACTGACAGGCCAGCCTCCAGAAAGCTATATTCTGGGAATACACAGAATGTATCTACTTATCCCCTGGTATGCTAGACCTGGGTAATGATTAAATTTGTCAGCTTGATTGACTTGGGAGTCATCTGGAGGATTAAGAAAGGCCACTTCTCATGTGTCTGGTGGACCACGGAGGCTTGCACTGAGGGTCTACAATTGGCCTTTGACCCCTTCCTGTCTGGCCCTGTTCCCCTGCTTTGTCTTTTGGACACTGAAAACATCAGAGCTTTCTTCCACCACACCCTTCCACCATGATATTTCTTTCTTGTAGCTGTCAGCAGCTATGAACTGAAACCTGTGAAGCCATGAGCCAAGAAAAAAATATCCTATAAGTCACTGGAGCCAGCAATGGGCAAGCTGACGATAAAATTTGTCCTACAGTATGGGCCAGCTGGGATTTATTAGATGAGTGAAGAGAAAGATAAAAAGGCTTTGACTCCTAATGGAAATTTCCCAGATCTACATGCTATCTCTTCCTTGAAAATTCATATTTCCTATGTTTAAAATCTTTTTTACAGTTACTTGTATTTATGCCCCATTTCTATTACTACAGCATAATATCGTTTAAGTCTGGAGAGCAAGGTTTATTCCCTTTTTGTAATTTGGTTACACTGTGATTATAAGTGGAAAGAAAAAATTAAAGCTAAATTAATTCACTGAAACATTTTTAAGTTCAGGAGAATTACATCGATATTAAACTATGCAGCTTCAAGCATTTAAAATAAATTCCACCTACCTGTCTTAAGTTATTTGGAAGCAAGTGATTGGACTATAAAATTCCTTGCTGCACTACCTTCAGGGTATTACTGTTTGCTAAGCTATTTCCTATTAAAGACCAATGAACAAAGATAGCTGTCAAACCTTTTTTTAGGTTGCTTGTTCGGTTTGTAAACAGAAAGTGTATAATATTTAACAAGATGCAGTTATTTGCAAGCTGTATTTATGCAGAATGAAAGAACTGAAAAATCACAAATTAAGGCAATCTTAAGTGCTTAATGACCCCTTTACTTGAGAGGTAGGTAATTGGAGAAATTAAACAGAAGAAGTAATGGCCTTGGGGTCATTAACTTATTCTGAGAGTACCGCTAATGTTTACCAGGTGATTCTCTTCTGGATTGAGAGTAGAGAATCAATCTGCTGTAACACAGTCCTTGTTGAATCTAACCAACAATAGGAATCTCTTGGAAAGCTTTCAAACAATAGAGGTCCTACGAGCATCATATTCCATTATGTGACTCTGCAGGTAGGGACAGAGTGTTGGGGATTTTTAAAAGTTTGCCAGTTTGGGGGAATTATTTGTTTGTTTTGTTTTCTGTGGATTTTTCTTTTTTTGGTCTTTTAATAAAAGTTGACCAAGCATAGGAATTGGTGTTTTATAATGCAGCTCCTTGAGCTGGGCAACATTGGCACTTTTGGGTGCTGGATGTAGAGTACCCCATGCACTGCAGGATGTTGAGCAGCACTGTTGGCCTCCCTCCCTGGACAGAAGCACCTACTTCCTTTGAGTTGTATGAAGCAAAATATCTCTGGACATTTCCACGTGGCTCTTGCGGACAAAATCACCACCAGTTGAAAACTACTGTTCTGGTTGAAATAATGCTCTGTTGGAACTTGCTGCAATAAGGGGTGGTGCCACGAGCCACATGTGGCCACTAAGCAATCTAAATGTCTAGTTTGCATAGGACTGAAATGCTGTTTTGAATTAATTCAATTTTACAAACATGTGACTGATGATCATTATACCCAAACCTGTAACATGTGATCTTTCGTGACTGACTTCTTAATATTCTTCTTAACATTTTCTTGGAAGAAGTTCCCACTTTTGTCTATTTACTCTCATTTCTTAAAAGTTAAATGTATAATTACCATATGACCATGCAATTGTACTTATAATCATCCACCCAAGAGAAATGAAAATGTAGGTCTACACAAGCATTTATACACAAATGTTAAGAGCAGTATTAATAATAAGAAAAAGGTGACATAACCCCACTTACCTATCAAAGCATCAGTATCTCTGTACAATGGAAAATTATTTGGCAATAAAAGAATGAACTACAGATACAATGTTAGAGTTCAGGGCAACCTTAAAAATGGTATACTAAACGAATGAAATCACAAAAGATCACATATTACAAGATTCCATTTATGTAACAAGTGCAAAATAGGACCTTGAGAGCTTGTTTGGAGGTTCTAGCAGGGGAGCACATCTACTCGTACACCTTTGATGGAGAAACGGTCCTCCTCTGTCAGGGGTGGTCGTCCTCTTTGACCAAGCGCGCAGCTTCAGGAAGGATGTACATGGATCATTGAGGGAGAAAGGGGACACCCACCCAGCCAGCCAGATCAGCCAAATCAACTTTGGTGATCAATGGAGTGACAGACATCACAGACAGAGTGCCCTCACATCTGCAAAATAGGAAACAATGGAGACAGAGAATAGATTTGTAGTTCATTCGAGCTGGGCTGAATGATCAGATTTAGTGGGACACACAGCTCCTGGATGCAGTATTTTACTTGAAAGTGATGAAGACATTGCAAAATTAAATGCTGGTATAGTTGTAGAACTCTGTGATTATACTAAACACTATTTAATTGTATGCCTAATTGGATAAGTTTTATAGTCATCCATCACATGAACAGATCCAGCAATATCTTCTGCCTGATTGTATCAGTTGGTGTAAAGTATTCATTCTTGAACTGGAAGTAGTTTTTCAAAATATTCCCCCAAGACATTCTCTCTACTACCTACCTCAGCCCTCATTTCCAAGATAAATGAAACAATGCTATATTTTATCCAAATTAGGATAAGAAAAATCTAAAAATAGCCCATACTCAGTAAATCATGTCCCTCTAAAGGACAATGAAGTATATGGAAGGACATGGATGACACTCTTGGGATAATCCCAGCCTGCAAATCTGAGGGTCTGTCCTTGTAATTGCTGATTCTTTTCAGCCTCCACTTTTGAGAGGAAAAATAAACACATCAACACTGCCAATGAAAAGTATAGAAGGGTACTGGGATCCTAGTATTCAGCTCTATTTTGTCATGAGTCAGACTGGTCAGTCCCTGGTCAGACCCTTAAGATGGATAAAACCATTCTAAGCCAGGAAGAGAAACAGCTTTGTCAGGGCATTAGAAGATGACACTCACTTATTCTAAGCAGTCCAGAGAAAGCCCATTTTCCAGTTTTAATCTCACTCAACCCAGTAACTTCTTAGGGAATCAATATATTTCATAGGTTTTAGTTATAAGTGGGATCATGTACTGAAAATAATGGTCAGGCTCATTGACCATTTAGGAAACCATAAAGTGTATAGGAGGCCAGAAGGGGGAAATCACAGAAGACTGATGAAGTAAAGTCAATCTAAATGAAAATATGTATGTACATACGTATGTATGTATGTATGTATGTATGTATGTATGTGTGTATGTATGTATTAAAAGCCATTATGACTTTATCTTCCGGAAGAAATTATGTCTCACGTATGTAAATACCTTGAGTGGTTAGAAAAAGATTCATGATGAAATTATATGAAGATGAAAGCAGGCGTGTGGTTTGGAAGACAAGAAAGAGCTTAACTGCTAAAAAAAAAAGTGAGAGAGAGAACATGTAGGTTAGGGAAGAGTATTATCTCAGCAGAAAGTTATTGAGATCACTTAAAAAAGTAACACTATAAATCATAACAACTTTTTAGATATTTCATAAGGAGTTATAATTTAGAAGGCTTTGACATTTCCCAGCACAAAGAAATGATAAGTGTTTAAGAAAATTGAAATGTTACCACAATTTGATCATTCCATATTGTACACAGGTACTGAATTATCACACTGTAACCCTGAAGTATGTACAATTTTTAAACAAACATAAAACCAATGACTCTTTCTTACTCTTTCTTCCATTCACTATGGATGCAAATGGTTGCATAGAGTGTTTATGAAAATAGAAATGACTTTTAGGGCGGTTCTTGGAAGAGTTTGATTTATTAAGAAGGTAACTGTCATATTCAAAACAAGATGTATCAACTGTGCTTTGAATTTCTTATAACTAGAGAGTGGTAGCCTTCTGTGACCCTCACCTTCTGTCTGGATTGAGAGTTCTGAGAGCCCCCTGACATACACTTAACTAGCACTTAAATTCTTTTTGTAAAGATTGCTACTTTTTGCTTGCTTTTCTACTAGATGGGAGACTTCCTAAGAATAAAACAGAACTGAGACTTTTTGTTATAATTACTTTCGTTTTCAATGATTTCTTATCAAGATGTAAGAAGACAGATTTTTTTGTCCAATGCTGGTGGATAGAGTTTCATTTTCAGGTGTTTCTTAGGTCAACTGGCACCTTCCAAGATTATGTAATTCAAAGGTTAGCTTCCTGCCTGAACTCTGCCACAAACCATGTGATAAGTCACACTGTACAGTACTACTGAGTTTCACTAGTTTGAGGGTTAGACTCAGAATGGATTTCTTACACATTTTGGCTCACTAGAGTGGCTTTAGTATCACTAAATTGGCTCTGAGTGAAATTTTTCCAAGAAGTATTACTTAGTAGATTTCAGACATCTGTACCATGTTCCCCTTTTTGGGTACCCCATAAGATTTTTGTGTGAGACACTAAAAAAATTGCTTATGACACCCACAGGATGTGGAAGAACTCATGAACTTTGAATGTTGCCTATGTGCATAGGAGGAGAGAGGTCAGGGTAATTGAGCCATTGAAGGTACTGATTTATATCTCATGTCATATTCCTGGATGCTGGGTATTAATTGTGTAATGTTCTTCACATATTCTAGGTGCCTAGACCTAATCCTAGTACTTGTACCCTTTTTTTTAACTCATGATTTTTCTACATAGTTCCTCCAATTGCAATATTATAGTGGATTTTCTGGACAAGAAGTCTTTATGATATTTCTACTTATACCAACTTAAGAAATATCATAACAGTCATAATTTCTTTATTTTGGGACTGCCCTTCTTCTCAGTGCAGACACCACCTCAGTTTGAAAAAAAGACAATGAGAAGTAAAGCCCATATGTGTCCCCAAGGCAGCACCAGCCTGTTGGAGCCTGTTGTTATCAGTAGAGATATAAGAAGTCCTTCAGGACTACAGCTGTTCCCCAGGCTCATGGGGTAAGAGAGAAGAAGACAGAAATGTACCATTTTAATTTCTGAAAGCACACGCACAGATGGACTTCGGATTGAGAAAATCTGTATCTGTTAAAACCTTTGGCCAGAGTTATAAACCTATGTGCCGCGTGGCACGAATGTCTCTGACTCTGGAACACAGAACAAAGAGCATTTCGCTTAGTCACCCAGAGCAAAACACTGAAGAAACAGAAAGACGAACTGTTGGTGCCGTCCATGCCTGTCCTGGAGGACTCCTTCACAGCTCAGATCAAGGTCCCGTGGAAAGTTCTAGCTGCAAATCTTGGGTTGTAGATGATAAAAATTAGTATGGAACTCATCTCCTGGGACCTAGAAATCTACTTCTCTTTTTCGTTTGTTCCTGTTTGCGGAAACAATGATTGCATTTATTGTGGGAGTTGATACATGCACAGGCTACATCTTAATTCTTGCTTTTTTTTTATCTCCTCCTTCTACTCTTCTCTCACTGCTCCCTCCAACTCTTGAACTCCTTCCCTTTCGCAAAAGCTCTATTTTTTTCTTTCCTTTTTAAATCCAAGGGCCAGCCAAATAGCTCAGTGGATTAAATCACCTGCAAGCCGGCGCAGGGACCTGGGTATGATCCCCAGGGCTGCCATGCCAGCCCCGCCCCCACGGCACCCTGAAGCAGCAATTCAGACTGGGCATGGTGGCACGTACCTATAATCCCAGCTCTTGGGAGGCTGTAAACAGGAGAATCACTGTGAATCTGCTCTAGTAGTGAGACTCTGAACACCCTTTAGGCCCTTCCCTAAAATACAAAAAAAAAAAAAAGAGCATAAATCCATTTTTAACAGTTATGAGTGGATTTTTCACAGAGTAATAAAACTTCGAAGTAGTCACCAGCTTCTGAGTCAGTGCTGGCTTCATTACAGGGGTGAGGTCTTAATGAAGACTCAAGGTCACAATGCTTAACACCTACTGTATCTCATGAGATGCTTTTAAACCTTGTTAATGCATATAAAATAATTTAATTTTTTTCATAATTCTACCACCTTTTGTTTACCACATTCTTTTATGATTAAAGGTAAAATTAATCATTTAAGACCTACAAAATGAAAAAGAAAACTGTACATTTTAAATTCATATTTTTAAATCATACTTTACAATTCATCACATAGAAATTAAAATATACCATCCAGAGACCTTTTGGAGAAGGCCAGCATGGTAAATGAAGTGGATGTGAATTTATGAAATCAAGCCAGCCACTGTAAAGTTTACACAGCACAGAAATCTCTGTGAAGTTCTGGCTGATCCCAGAAAATCCTGTCATCCTCCTTCTCCAAAAGCAGCTAGCTATTATCACTGGGAGTGCACAGCCTCTAATCAGTGGAGGGATTCCAGAAGTGTGTGACATTATCCCGAAGATCTTACCACAGAAACTATAATTCAGGCAGTTGAAATGGGGAGAAAACAAGTAAAAACAGAAGAATGATAAAAGTCTGTAGATGTTGTTGATCATGCACAGTCGAGGACTGACAATAGTCTTTAGCTTTCCTGCAAAAGGAAAAAGACATATCTCTGAGTAGCACTTTCAAATAATATGTGACATTGTCTGGAGTCAAAAAGAAATATGAAGGGCTGGCCAAATAGTTCAGCAGATTAAGGCCTGCCATGCTTAATAAGAAAAACATAAGATAAATAAATGGGGAAAGAATGAGGATGTGGGTGGGAGATTGTACTTTTATTGGCTTATTTCTTTTTAGTTTCAGACACATATTGGTAAATGATTACTACTTTTATTTGCATGGCACATCGTATTTTTAATTTCTCAGCAAGTTTTTTTGTTATGTCTAGATGTCCCCTCAAAGCCTCATGCAGTCATAGTGAGGCTTTTTCAGTAGTAGCTGGATCTACAGTGTTTGATACTGGGATTGATTCATGTAGCAACACTAGACAATGTCAGTGCAAGAATTAAGAGTATGAGTACTACCCACCCTGAGTAGCCTGATAAGATGCAAGGATAAAAAGAATTGTGGGGGGCCTGGGGAGATGGCTCAGTGGAATAAGCACTTCCCGGCAAGCACAAGAGTCTGAGTTCAATCCCTGGTTCCGCCAAAAGAAAAAAAAAAGATGGAATGAACTTTAGAGATATCGTGGGGCCAGGGAGATGGCTCAGTGGAATAAGTGCTTCCCTGGCAAGCCCAAAGGTCTGATTTCAATCCCCAGTTCTGCCAAATAAAAAGAGAAAAAGTTTCTAGCCGGGCATGGTGGCGCATGCCTGTAATCCCAGCACTCGGGAGGCGGAGGCAGGAGGATTGTTGTGAGTTCGAGACCAGCCTGAGCTACAAAGTGAGCTTAAGGCCAGCCTGAACTACATAGTGAGACCCTGTCTCAAAAAAAAAAAAAAAAAAAAAAAAAAGAATTGTGGTTACCACTCACCTGCTTTGCTGCCTTTCCTCACAATGAACTGTTTCTCCACTGTGTTGCCTATATGTCATGCTACCCTGCCTTGGAGCCAACCAATTAAGGACTGAAATTGCTACAAATTAAGAACTAAATAAACCTTTCCTTCTTTAATTTTGGGTACTGAGTGTTTGTCTCAGGAACAATGAAAGTACCTAAGACAAAATTTGTACCAGAGAAATGAGGTTGTTGCTGTGGGTGTATCTGACCATGTGGTTTAAGAAACTTTGCAGCTGGCTTGTGGGAAGTGAAAGATTCAGGAAATGTTTGGAGGTACCAGCTGAAAAAGAAGAGCTGTAGTAACTTAGGCTATTCTGATGGAAGATTCTGGTCAAAGCTTAGAAAACCAGAAGACTGATAGAAATTCTGCCAGTAAAGACCAGGGTCATGAGGTTTCTGATGGGAAAAAGGATTGCATTGATTCCTGGCAACAAATAAAAGGCAGGCAACATTACAGTCCCAGACATGAAACTATACTCAAAGCTACTGTGATAAGATCAACACTGTACTGGGGGGAAAAAAACACAAGCATGAAGATCACCAAAACAGAATAGAAGATATAGAGGATACAGGTACAACCCTAAACACACTCAGCCACCTTATCATTAACAAGGGAGACAGTCTTGTTCACTGGAAGAGAAATAGTCTTTTTAGTAAATGGTGCTAGAAAGAGTGACTTTCCACATGCCAAAGACTAAAGCTAGACCCATGTTTATGGCTATGTATTAAACTAAAATAAAAATGGATCAAAGACCTAAATATTAAAACAGAAACACTAAATTTACCAGAAGGGAAAAATAAGTAGAAATCTCACAGATATAGGTATAGCCAGAGACTTCGAGAAAAAAACTCATACTGTACGGGAAGTACTACAAAGAATCAACAAATGGACTCTCACCATATTAAAAGCTTTTTCACAACAAAAATAATCACCAACAATGTGAAAAGATAATCCACGGAGTGGGAAAAATTTGTAGCCGGTTATTCCTCAGACAAAGAACTTATATTTAACAAAAAGAATTAAAAAACAATCAGACCCATCAAATTTAATACTCAGTCCAAAAATGGGCATTTTATACAGGCACACATTTCTCAAATGAGGAAATACAAGTGGCAAAAAAATGTTCAACATCATCGGTCATTTGACATATGCAAATAAAAACAATACTGACATTTCGTCTCACCCTAGAAAGAATGGCTATCATCAAAATATAAAATAACAGATGCTGGCAGGGCTGTGGGAGTAAAGCAACTGTTCTCCACTATTGGTGATACAGTAAACTAGGGCAACCTCTGTGGAAATTGGTGTGGAGATTCCTTTTATTATTTTTTTTTTTTTGTCTTTTTTTTTTTTTTTTTTTTTTTTTTTTTTTTTTTTTTTTTTTTTTTTTTTTTTTTTTTTTTTTTTTTTTTTTTTTTGAGACAGGGTCTCACTATGCAGTTCAGGCTGGCCTTAAGCTCACTTTGTAGCTCAGGCTGGTCTCGAACTCACAACAATCCTCCTGCAATCATGTTTCAAAACTGATCATGATGTGTGTGTATAGACAGTACAGTTGGGATAGATAACGCTGTGCTTCTACATAATTCTATGATAAGCAAGATCTGCACTAATGGTGGTTGGACAGGATATTATGTGGGCTTTTAGTGCTATGGTCATCCACTAGGTAAATAATTATTGAATCTTTGATATAATTCAGCTATAAAAAAACCTGTAAATATAATATCATGTATGCACCTTGTACAATACCAAAACGTTATGAAAACAGTTTGCAATGTATTAATTCATCGACTCTGTATGGTTAAGGTGTTTTGAAACTGTCTGATTGGCATTTGTATTTTAATAAAATAAAAATAAATGGGAAAAAAACTGATTAATAGGACAGTTTCAATAATTAATACATTGCATATTGTTTTCTTCATAGTGGTTATTTATAGTAGAAGATACAGACATGATATCCTGTCCAAACACTATTAGTACAAATCTTTCTTCTCACTGAATTAAGAGAATGTAGCTGTGTATCTAGCCTATTTTGTATATACTGATACAAAATGGTCCTTCATTTATATCCCTTTTTTTGTTTAGTTTTGTCAGAGAAGGGTATTCTATACTGTCTAAATGCTGTAGGTGCTTGAATTCAGCAAAATAATCCAATGTAGTCCAGTAGTCCAAATCCCTTAATAGATCAGCATAGATTTACTTTTCATATCTTTTTATTATACTTTTCTGGTGAATTGTTAAGACCAAGGCAAAGCAAGACCTATATAACAAGAAATGTAACTTTCATATCTGCCAAAGTCAGTCAAATCTCCTCAGGATTTACCCTGAAACCCTGTACAGCAGTTTGTAGATCCTTTGCCAGTATCAGCCATGTGGATGAGCCATGGTCTCTGTGAAAGCCTCAGAGAATGTTTTCTCTCCAATGTGACTCTCTTTAGGCACACTCTACATCATTGATCACTTTCTTCTGTGGCCCCATAATGGAGATTCCTTTAAAAGCTAGGATTAGAAATCCCATTTGACCCAGCTATTTCCCTTCTTCATATCTTTAAAGAAGAATTAAATGAATCGTACCATAGAAATACATTGTACCATATTTATAATAGCACAATTTATAATATCTAAATCTTGGAAACAACCCAAATGCCTATCAACCAAAAGAATGTATTTTAAAATGAGTTTTTGTTGTTGTATTGTTTGTTGTTTCAGAACTGGGGATTGCACTCAGGCCCTAATACTTGCCAGGGAAGTGCTTATTCCACTGGGCCATCTCCCCAGCCCCGTTTTTTATATAATGGATTACTACTCAGCCCTAAACAAGGATAAATCTGAGACTCTTACAGGTAAATTGGTACAATTAGAGTCAATATTCATATGTGAAATAAATCAGACCCACATGTGTAAACATTATATTTCTCACTAGTATGAGAAATTGAATGAGTAAGTATGATCCAAAATGTAAAATAGAGTTTGGGAATTGGGAATAAACTGTTCAAAAGAATAACAAACTTTTGTGGGAGAAAGGAAAAAGAAAAAATATATTTTCCACAGTTACACAGCTATTTTCTCTTGGTTCATTGAAGAGTAAGGTTTTTGCTTATATTACTTATCGATTTTTCAAGTCTATATCTTATATTCTAAATAACTACTACAAAGATAAAAATGTGCAATGTATTTATTACTCTTACTCTCCTACTATCCTGTTTTGAGACTCTACTTTACTGCTATTTTTTTCTCTCAAAATTTAACAAAAATATCTGCATCTACTGTTGGCCTCCATATGATATGTGCTATGCCTTGGCAAAAAGTTTGTCTGCATTTTGCTCATATCCAGGAGTTTTTACCTGAGACTGAGATGAAGGGTGCTCAAGTAATTAAAGTGACAGAAGAAATGTCAAGGCATTCTAGTATTGAGATAGTAGCATGGCTCTTGTTGAGGACCTTTAATCAGACTTATGTTAAGAATCAAGAGCATGGTTCTCAGAAGAATGATTAAAAATTTTGTGAGTTGGGCCAGAAATGAAACTCCACTAAAGCTGTGGATTAGAAAGATAGTATAAAGGAGAACTTGGTTGCTAGAAAGATGAATAATAAAAGGCCATATATTCCAGAAGACAACAGAAAACATGCTCTGAGGATATTACAAAAACCAGAAGAATTCCTGGCTCAGAAACCTCTAAGTTGCAATGGTGAAAGAATGCCTTCAGAAGAGAGTCCCAGCCCACCATGTTCCAGAGAGTCAGCAGCCTAGGGAAGTTGTTCCTGGGTTTGGTTCATAGGCAATCAGTCCCCAAAGCCCAGAGATAAGGAAGCCTGGCTGCTGCTCCAGCAGGCAGCAGACTTTGGCATCATCCAGTGGTGCCTGTTTTAGGTGCATGCAGAATGCAAGAGTTGTGGGGTCAGGAAAGCTCCAACCCAAATTTCAGAAGAAGGCCTGTGAGGCCAAACCTTGTGCCCTTGAGTAGGCAAAGTGTGAAGCTGTGAATGTGAAGCCAAAGGTGAGGTGAAGATAACAGAAGCTTGGAGAATCCAGGAATGTAGATCATGTGAGGAAAACTGCAAGGAGAGAGCAGAGCCATCCCATAAGAGAAGCTACAGACACTACAACCAAGAATAATATCATAGGAGCAGAGCCACTCAAGGCCTTTGGAGTTCACAAATTCCCACAGATGGTATGGGATGGTAGAAATGGAACCTTTGGATTGAATGTTTTCCCTGTTAGAGTTTGACTTGCTTTGTTCCTATTCCTTACTATCCCCTGGTTTGTAACTTTTGGAATGGAAATGTCTCTCTTGTGCCATTGAATATTAGAAATACTTAACTTCCTTTTCATTTGCACAGTGGCTCACAGCTAAGAGTTTGCCTTAAATCTCAGAGGGAACTTTGGACTCGGGCTTTTTAGAAATGCTCAAACTGTTACAACTTTGGAAACTCTTAGTGATGTACTAAGATGTCTTTTGTATAAAAGGATATGTATGAGTCTTTGGGGGATCAGGGGCAGAATGCTACAGTTTATGTCTAGATGCTCCCCACCAAAGGCTCATGCAGTCATGGGTGGGGGCAGCCTTTTCAAAGGTGGCTGAATCTAGCACGTGTGATGCTGGGACTGACTTATTGTGCGATGTTAGACTTAAGGGCACTAGAATTAAGGGTGTGATACCTGCGCCAAGTGGCCAGACAAAACATAAGGGGTAGAAAGAGCTGTGGATGCCCCTCACTTGCTTTGCTACTTTCTCCCTGCCATGAAATATCCTTCCTGTGATGGGATGCCTATCCACTATGCCAATCTGCCTAGGATCCAGCTAATTATGAACTGAAAGCTCTGGCAAACTTCAGGCTAAATAAACCTTCCTTCCTTTAACTTTGGGTGTCAGGCATCTTGTCTAAACAATCAGAAAAGTAAGACAATTTCTTAAATATTATCTAGAATAAAAATCCTTGATGTCAACATTGCCTTAAATATATCTGTAATTACTTGGAATGAATATTAACTTCACAAAATGGTTTGTTATTTGTCCTCTTAAATATTGTGAGATAGGAAGTATGGAATCTTCTTTTATAATATGAGGAATGCAAAATAAATATTAAACATATAAAGGAACAAGAGCTGGTCTTACAAAGTCACTAAGTAGCACACAATTATAGGTCTGCAAGAGCGAAGAGGGTGACTCAGGTCCAGCATCAGTTGGGTACATAGACATCTAAGTTCCCTTTCAATTGCTCTAAGGCAGAAATTTAATTAGTGGATGAATCTAGATTAAAAAAAAAAAAAGGTAACTTAACTCTGCACTACCTGTCTTTCCTTTAGACTTGCTGTATTAGAACAGCCACCTTGTACCACTTTATGACCCTTCAGTGACACCCATAAAGATGAGGCATTGGAGCAGTCCACTTCAATCTTGGGCTAGACTGTAATTCATTTACATATCCATGCCCCTAGGAAAATGTAGTAAAACCAACTCAACAGCATTACAGGTAGCCAGTGACTCCAGGAGTAGTCCAGGCACCCGGAGCAATGGAGAGATCACTTTGTACCTCTCACTGGAGGCCTCCGTGAAATCTGAAAATATGAAACAAAATTTAATGTGGAGGCATGTATTCTCTACAGATCAAAAATGAAAGAGTTAGAAAAACAAGACTTCCTCTGCCCCAAAGAACAACTTTCTTCAGTGATACAAATTTATTGGTAGAATTGGAGAATTTGAAAAACAAAAAGCTATTTGACATCATCAGATTTACCTCTTACTTTTGGTAATTAATAAGGATTCACAATGATTTCCTGTGCCTTCAATTTCCAGGAGGAAACTCAATGCATAGCACTTCTAGATCTTGAATTATTTCAAAGTGTCTTTCAGTAACCCTTTCTAATATCTCCCTCATATCAGCAATGCAGTTAATATCTAACCTAAATTTCTTCTACTACTTACTTAGCCAGTTATTTTCTTTGACACCTTGAGAAATATTAGAGAAGACAAAGGCCTCTTTTCCTGAAACCTTCTCTTGATGTCTATTGCCTTTTGATGTGACTCAGAGTGAACAGAGTACGTGGGGAAGACTTTCAAACAACAACACATGTTTTACTTCTCTTAAAAATATAAAAGATTCAGGGATTTCATCATAGTTTTGTTGTTGTTGTTGTTGTATTTAGTACAGGGTCTATGGGGTCTCACTACACAGATCGGACTCTTAGTGATCCTGTTTTTCAGCCTTCCCAGTGCTGGGATTAGAGGTGTACACAACCACACCCAGCCCCAGTTAGGTCTCAGCACAGCCCTGGGGCGAGGCCTGCATGGCAGGCTGGGGATTAAGCCCCTAGACCCTGCATCGGTCTAAGCAAGTGCTTTAATCTGCTGAGCTATCTGGTTGGCCCTGCACTATAGTTTTTGTTTTTCCACATATTAGCTCTGTGACCTTGGACAAATGATGTAATATTTATAAAATCAATTTATTTTGTGTAATATAGATATGCTATTTAATCCAATTATTATAAAGTATTGTGATGTTACAGAGAAATGGAGATTCTTGTGCTGCTGGGATGATAAAATGATGCAATAGTTGTGGAGAACTATATAGCAGTTCCTCAAAAAATTAAACATGGAATCACCATAACATTAAGCAATTCAAGTTTTGCATGCATATGCTAATAATGGAGAACAAAAAAATCAAGCAAAAATGTATGCAACCAGTGTTCATAGCTCCATTATTTATAGCACAGTTTAAAAAAAAACCAATGTCTATGATATGAAAATAAATAAAATGCTGTATGCATATGTGTGCATAATTCAACCTTGAAAATAAATAAAATTCTGACATATGCTATGACATGGATGAATCTTGAGGACATTATGCTGAGTGAAATAAATCAGGCACAAAAAGACAGAAACTATATGGTCCTTTTTATTTGTGGCACCTAGAGTAGTCAGACTCACAGAGACATGAAAGCTGTGGCTCTCAGGGTCTAGAAGAGGGGAGATGGAAATTAGTTAACAGTCTCAGACTAGGATGCTGAACAACCTGGAGGTGGACGGCAGTGATGGTAGCACAAGGCTGTGAACGCACTCAATGCCAATGGAGCTACATTTAAGAATAATTAAAATAGTACAAAAATACATATGCTTTATCACAAGGTGGGAGTTCAGAGAACAGGGTCCCACTTTTCTCAGTAGCACAAACGTAATGTCCATTACATCTTACCACTCAGGAGAGGACATGGGGGATTCACTTGTAAAAGATAAAAATATGGAAGTCGCTGCTGAAAAGATCAAACAAATACTTGAAACAATCTAGACTAGCAGACAATGAGGCAGGGTGGTGCAGGACTATGCTGAGAGGTAGGAGAAGCGGGCTGTGAGCAGGCTGGCAGAGGGTGGAGGCCACGGCTGGAGCATGGGCCTGGAGACGCAGTCTGAAAGGAGGTCTGTGATGGCACAATAAAAACCTCAACAATTTTCAGATCAAGGAAGAACTCATCAAGCAATTATTCTTCTTTTCCCAATCTTGAAAAATAAACTTTTTTTTCCTATTCAAACTGGAACTCCAGGCATCCTATGCAATATTTATTAGTAAGCATTTTATATTGCACAGCATCTTCATGCCAAGAGGCTGCTCAGAAAGCTATAGACAGTAAATCTTCAATACCTGTTTGAAAGTAGGAGGCATAGCCTGGGGAAAATGCAAAGGCTGGATGTTTATAGGCAAATACATGGGATAAGCAGAGAGGAGCTGCAGCAGACCATTCACATCATGAGTTACCCACAGCTCAAGCCCAGGACAATGTATTCACCATTGCTTTGAAAGGCAATGCTTTGGGGGGCCAGGGAGACAGCTCAGTAGAATAAGCACTTCGTGGCAAGTGCAAGGTCCTGAGCTCAAACCCTGGCCCAGCAAAAAATATTTTTAAAGGCAATGTTTTCAGTGTAACAAAACTGAAGCTCTTCTTAGCCATGGCAGAAAGAAGTGATGTGGGTAGATCTTATGAAGCACTGTGGAGGAATGGGATGATGCTAAAAATATTTTCAGTGACAGACAGATGGGGACTTAAATCCTAGTTCTATTGCTACCATGTCAATTTGAACAATGATTTCCTTTTTCTTAGGTTTTCATGTGGATAGTAATAATCCTTACAATAGTGGATTTGGGACAAGATGATGGCAATTTATGTATTATGTCCATCCTACAGAAAAGGCACTATAATAATGAGAAGAAAATTAGTAATAAAGTTTTAAATGGAGACATGTATGATTACTATTAGAGTGTAATAAATACAGCTAACATGCCCAGCACTAACTAACATTATGTCCAGGAATAGCTTAAGTAATTCACATTATGAACTCTGAATTCTAGTTATTATGATTATACCCACTTCATATTTGAAGAAGCTGAAGCACAGAAAAGTTAAGATATTTGCCAAATATCACAAAGCATATAACTATTGTTGCTGGAATTCATACTGTAAACTGCAATGTACAAAGAAAATTTGGTAACTGTAGTTCTAATAAATTAAGTGATTATACAGGACAAGCAAAATTGCATTTTAAATCCCAATAATTGGGCTGAGATCATAGCTCAGAGGTTTAAACACCTACCTGGAAAGTGCAAGGATCTGGGTTCAATCCCTGGTGCTGCTCACAGCACCAGCCACTGAAATTGGGCATGGTGGCACATGCCTGTAATCCCAGCACTGGGGAGACTGAGATAAAAGGATCACTATGAGTCCAAGCTGCATAGTGAGACCCTGTACAAAATGAATGAATAAATAAAAGATTAAAATGTTTTTATTCTTGGGGCCTGGAAGATACCTCAGCTACATAAGCACCTGCCTGGCAAGCCTAAGATCCTGAGTTCGATCCCTGGTACCACAAAAAAATCCTTGTAACTGCCTTGGGGATATGGTTTAGGAATAGATTGTCTACTTAGCACACTTAAGTACTTAATTTCAATCCCAGCACCAAAATAAAATAAAATACCTACATCAAATCATTAGTTTGTAACAGTCGTATTAAATTTGTAGCCAGGACTAATTCTATAGATAAAGCTAATAAAACATAAATCACCATATCAAATTAATAAGACACTTCATCTTACACAAATGTCAAATTACACATTTACAGCTTCAAGCTCTCATATTTTGATAAATTCAGAATTCAAATGTTTGAATATTGATATAGTTCAATATGTATATTTTCCCAATTCACAATGAAAAAGAAATAGATAACCTAAAGAGATTTAGACTCTTTTTTATAGTAGAACTAGCGTTGTAGAAGTGATGTGTGTATGATTACAGCTGTGCCTTAAGAATGCCAACCTGGCTGGAGAGGAACGTGCTGGTGGCTGGGTTCTTTGTTGATTCATACAGTGTGATCTATGAGAAGTAAAGTACAGTCCAACACACCTCCGAACTCTGTGGGGAAATGCAAAGATATTCTCCTGGGTAGTGATTAGCAAACAGAAGAGAGCATATCTGCACTGACTGATTTTTCATGATAAATTTTATAAATTAGCAGAAAATTTTTAAAATATTGGAATAAGATTACTATGAATCAAAACTTGCATAACATACAAAAGTTCCTAGCCTCAAATATCTTCTAGTTAAACAGAGTAAATGAATATCACTCAAGGTACAGTATGAGGGGAAAAACCAAGAAAAGTAGAAGAAAAGAATTAATTTTAAAAAGCAAAAGTAAATTAGACAACAAAAGATTTGTTAGATCAAACTTGCATCTCTGTTCATAAATAAAGCCTTAGAAGTTTCAATCAAAGAGCAGAGTACACAACAGGAATTTAAAAGGGGATACAACTGCTTATGGGAAAAATATTCTTAATAAGAAGAAGGGACACAGTAAAAACCTCACATTCTAAATAAAAGGATAAATTGATGAGAAAGTAGAAGACTGAACAAGATATGGAGAACATGAATATGTCAACAGCAATAGAAGAAATCAGAATGATAGGAAAACTATATTCTCCAGAAAACACTGAGCTCCCAGGATTCACCATATGTGAGTTATTTAAGACAAAAGAAAATGCTGAGAAACTTGATTATATTTGGCAGAAGCTCAATGTCAAAATGGACAAAGATAGGATTTTTAAAAACTATAAGCAAAAAAAGTATATTTACAAAAAATTACAAAAAGAATAAAATCCAACATTGCATTCAATACAATGTCATAGACTTTTTTATTAAATATAATTCTACTCTAAGGACTTGTTACTATAATAATTATGATTTATTACACAGAGTACTAGAAAGGATAGATCTACTTGAAAGATGTCAGATTTTTAGATAAAAGTAACATTCATTCCTTATTAAACAACAAAGCTTCTTGCCAGGTTAGGAATGGCAACAAACTTCCTTAGCCAGTTAAACATAACAATCTGAAACCTAAGACAAACTTACACTTTGCTCCTGTCCCACTTCAGCAAACACCAAAGAAGCCTGTTTCCTGCTTGTAGTCTCACACAGGGTGACTAGTTCTGGTCAGCAGCGAGCAGCTCTGCACAGTCTTTGAAGGAGCTGCCACCCTTTGCCTGTCAGGAACCATTCCCTGGACTGTTATCAGCTACGTCCACCTCCAAAAGGAGGGAGGAGCACAAGAGCAGGCTTGGCATGAGCCTTCTGCCAGGTTTGCTTGTGCTGCCCACACTGAAAAGGATTTGGTCACAGGGCTGCACCTTCTTGTGAGGAGAGAAAGAAGTGGGCCCTTGCTACATGCATGAAGGGAGAAGCTGCCCCGTCAGCTTCTCTCCCTAACATGATTGGCAGGTACCTTTTGCACATGCAACTCCTTCCTAGGGAGACGACCCCACACTCCATGCCTTTGTACTTTCCCCTCATTGTCTAAGAACCTCACATGCTGTACAGCTCAGCTCATCACACTGGGACATGGTGCTTTGTGGGTTACAGTTAGGAAGTGTTTCCTGTTTCTGCCCTTAAACAAATGAGGAGGGCAGCAAAAGAATCCTCCAAGAGCTGGATATGATGGCACACACCTATAATCCTGGGAGGCTGAGGCAGGATTGCTGTGAGTTCAAGGTCAACCTGGGATACAAATCGAATTCAAGACCAGCCTAAACTGCATAGTGAGGCTGTCTCAAACATAAGACCAAAAAAGAATGAAAACCATAAGAAAACACCTAGAAAGGGCAGACTAGAAAGTGCTCCAAGCCACACATCAAGTCAAAATAGCCAGAGTCCTGGTGAATCCACAACCCAGCAAGACATAGCTAATCACAAAAGATTGAACCACAAAATGCTGTTTCAAAGGCAGCACAGGAAACTTTTTCTACTAATTATCACTATTAAATTATCTTCATGAAAATACTCTGGTGACATAATGGCTGATTATGTCCACGGAGGATAAGTAAAGTGGAACTGGCGATGCTGATGAATTTATGGAACTAAAAGCTTTCTAAATTCAGTGAAAAGGACGCAAATATAAACTCAGCCTCTAAGACAAAAATTTAATGGAACCAGTAGAAAAATAAAGAGAGAATGTTAGTTTTCAGACCATAAATGAAAAAGATCAATAGTATTCCACTAACACATGAAACACCTGGGAAGGAGAAACAAGAGCATGGGAGAAAAGATGGCAAATGGAAGCCACAGAATAAGATTGCAGAAGTGTACATTCCCACTAAATATATATTTTTAAATAACAATAAATACACATACATGTTTTCCATACAATACAAAATATCATGCTCAATTTGTAAAGAGCCCACTGATTCCCGCAGAGCGAAAGACATCATGACTCAAAATTTAAAGTATCAAAATTAAAGTATTTCACATTGTTACATAATTCACTTGAAAGATACAGTGATCATGAATTTCAATGTCAATAACCTCATTTTGAAAGATAAAAAGATTGGTGTAACTACAAAAAGAAATGAAAAAATCTACAAAATCACATCTGTTAAAGTTTCCCACAAGGATACAGTATGAATAAAAAGTAGAGTATTTAAATAATGCAATTAATGATTTTATACTAATAAAACTTATGTCCAACAAAGAATACACAGTCGGCTCACATACCCAGGTAACATTTGCAAAATACTAGTCCTACAAAAAGCCATAAAGAAAATTATAAATATACATATGCGCACACACACATACACACACAACTGGCCATGTTATTCAAAATTTTTAAATTGAAGCCAGATATCTAGATTTTTGAGACACTTCTAAATAATTCATTGATAAGGATAATGTCAAAATTGAAATTTCTACTTATTAGGTATTTCCTCGGCCCCAAAATTTCTACTTATTAGAAGTAAATGAAAAATGGCATCATTCTTTTCCTACCAAAATCCATTTCATCTATTTTCTTCAGTGTCTACTCAGTGCATGATTTTGAAAGAAAGAGGAAATTTAGTGATAACCTTAAATCATAAGGAAAAGAAGGTGTTTGCTGTCCTCTAATGAGGATGATATCATTATAAAAATTTCCTCTGAAATGACTAAGTGAATAAAAATAGTAATGTAGAGAAAGGAGCTATACAAACACACACACACAAAAAGAAAGAAAGAAAAAGAAGCTACACAGAAAGAAGCTATCTGGTATGATTCCGATCAAGAACCTCAGTTTGGAATTTTGTAAAGCTTTGTAATCTTCAGCTGTATCTTAGTATTTCAAATCTTTTTTTTAAATGAAGTGGTGAAGTAATTAAGATTATAAAAGAGCTGTGTTTAGTGTGAAATTCCCAATGTAAAAGCAAAGCATTGTTCAGAGATCTTTGAACTAGAACAAGACAGAAAGGTGGTAATTCTAATATAATTTTACCTCTAGGGGCATGTGTAATCAAGCTTCTTTGGCATAAGTGCTTTTCTAATACATGCTTATGTCTTATTAATTTGTAAATACTCAGTTCAGAGTATTTTATTCTAAGATTTTATCTATCCCTAAATAAAGTTCTCATTGTATATTATTTGTATATAAATGTTTTTATCAAATTAACAAATTAATGACAATGGACGAAGAAAAACTGAGCTGATAACTTCATTTGAGAGAGTAAAAAGGGTCCTTTGATCCTGAGTCCTTAAACTTTGCACTTTCTGAAAAGATATTGGAATATACCTCTAATAGCAAAAATATATAGACATATAAAAATAAAGATAGATTTGTATCAAGTAGTTAGCAAAAATGAAGTTTGGAAAGTAATGTGAAGCCTTGAAATTTTTAAGACTGATAGGAAGTCCGAGATTGCATGGTGTTCAACTGATCCCTTAATATTACACTAAGAAAAAGGAGGTTCCAAGAATCTCCAGTGGCTTGTGAACACTTCATAGGAAGCAAAGAGTTGTGAATGTTGGCATCATAAGATCTATTCTGGAACCATTGTATTATTATTATTATTTTATTGAGAAAGAAGTAGCAATGAGACAGTTTCAAAAACGATTAGTAGGACAGTTATAATAATTAATACATTGCATATTGTTGTCTTAGTAGTAGTTATTCATAGTACATGATGCATACATGATATCTTGTCTAAACACTGTTCAAAAATTTCTTCTCATTGAACTGAGGAAGTAGCTGCATATCTGTACTATTTCGTATATACAGAAAAAAAAGTTACATATGCTGTGATATTCATTTAAAAACTCAAACTCAGGTATCTATATTTTAAAGTCACTTCTATTCATTGATGAGGTATATCAAAATTGGAATTTCTAGTTATTTAAAAGTAAATGAAAAGGACACCACTGCTGTCCTATAAAAAGTCTGTTTTGTTGACTTCAATGTCTCCTAAATAAATGACTGACAGAAAAAGAAAGCTTAGCAATATCCTTATATCATAAAGAAAACAATATGTTTGTTGTCCTCTGTTTTTCTTTTTGTTGTTGTTGTTTTGCTTTTTGGAGGGCTTGTTATTGTTGATGTTGTTGCTGTTTGGCAGAATCAGGGATTGAACTCAGACTCTTGTGCTTGCCAGGCAATCACTTATTCTACTGAGCTATCTCCCCAGCCCCTGTTGTCCTCCATTGAGAATGTCCTTATTACAGAAAAATTTCCTTCCTAATGGCAAAATGAATAAAAATGATGATGTTAGAAAAAGTAACTACAAGGGTAGGTGAGATAGTTCAGTAGACTAAGGGCCTTTTTAGGGAAGTGCAGGGACAAGGATTCTATCCCTGGCATCACATGCCTTGGGCATGGTGCCCTGGCCACCAAGTCTGGGTATGCTGATGCAAGTCTGTAATCCCAGTGCTGGGGATGTGGAAAACGGAAGGATCACTACAAGTCTAAGCTGCATAGTGAGATCCTGTTTCAAATACATTTAAAAAAAAAAAAAAAAGAGAAAGTAACTACACAGAAAATAGCTGTCTAGGACACACAAATCGGCATTCACCATGAAAACTTACCTACAGACAGTAGGAAGCCACTGGAAATTTTGAATTCAATGAAAAGGATAGTATTATCATAACTGCTTGCAGGAAGACCTCAAACAGTGACTTCAAGATCAGTCAAGCTGAGGAGATCCTCATAGTCACTCAGAAGTCTCTGCTAATGTCCCAGATCTCAAGTCAACAGATCCAAGACAAAAGTGGCATCAAGGAAATTGGAAAGAGAATAGCAATAACACTGCTTGAAGTGTCTGCATGTATCCCGCATAACCTTGTCTGTGCTCCCAGTTGTGCTGCTTACCTGTCCTCACATTTGATCACCTGAAACCTAGACTTACATAGGATCCTAATGTCTCTGTCTACGATGGCCACACTGATTCTGAAAGCTGAAAGTCAAGGATGGATATGATTGTATCACATGTGTCTCTTTCCTTTCACAGAGTCCAGATAGAAATGTCTTACCCTTTCCTAAATCTGAAGAACACAAAGATAGGGAACTTGAAGCTAGTTTGTGCTGTTGATAGAATTCTAAACAGGAAATTTGTAGGCTCTTACTTTTAAGGATCCAAAGTTTCTTTTAACTAATTGTTTAAATCATGCCTGGAATTCATTTAATAAGATCCATTTTTCCAAAACAAATCTCTATTTTAAAATAAACTCACCTAAGTTGATTTCTCATACTTTTAAACAAAGTAACGTTGACTAAAGAATACCTAACAGCCCACGGAAAGTGATGTTGCACTGTGATCTATCATAGAGAGCTATATACCTGGAAACTTCTGATCAGTTTTTCAAGAGATATATCCTGTTTGCAAAGGTACAATAAAGCTGCATCTTAGAAACTATAGAAAATAACCCTAATAATAAACCTTATTTAACGCAGACCAAAACAATACTTAACAGACTATATAATATAAATTAGCTAGCTATGTTTCAATGACATTTTTCATTAGAGAAATGTAGTCCGCCACATTCTCACCACACATACACACACACCCCAGAAAGTTTCTAAGTGTGTTACAAATGTTCAACTCACTGGTTAGAAAAGCACATTTATTCAAAATAATGTCAAACAACTAAACATCTCCTTTTCTCTTAACATTCTGTACCTCTGAGGAAACATGTTTTAGATTTTCTTATTGTAATTATTACTATAATCATTATTATTTTAAAAATCTCCTTTAGGTTCCAAAGGTGTTCTATTGAAAAGTAACAGGATATTGTTCCTGTCATTATTGCTGAATCCTGCATAATGCAGTAAAGTTATAAGAACACAGCTGGTTGTTTTTTGTTTTTTGTTTTTTTCAATCAGATGCAATGTTCAAGCACTGGCATGACCCCTTGCCTGTCTGGAATTTCACCCCATCTTGGGGTATGCTCCCTCTCCAAGGCAGCCTTAAGCAGCCTGATGCTGTCTGATTGCCTTGGGCTGATGCCACTACTGAATTGCACCAGGAAAGAGGAGCCCTGGAGACCCTGGCTCCAGTTATAGTGCATATTCCTCCCATTGAGATCTTCCTCATTTATGCTTTGAGAGCCCTGCTCAGGGCTTTATAGCCCTCTCTCAGGAAGCAACTTTAGCGCTGCTTCCGGCTTGGCGCTGGGGATCCTTCTGGAGCTGGGAGGGCGGGAGGACGCCGCGGCAGCCTGGGAAGGCGACGAGGAGCCGGCGTCGCTGCGGCCGCGCGCTCCAGGCCCCTCTGCCCTTGTCGCCCGGCGGGCCCCGTGCTCGCCGCCTCCCGGCCCATGGTTGCGAAGGCCGTGGCCGCGCTGCTGCCGCCGCAGGACGTGGGAAACGCGACTTCATTTATTGCTGTTGAACACCTGTGTACCAGGCTCCCTAGTCTGTTCCTGAGATGACACCGTGAGCCCACTGAGTTACATCCAGTGATAAAGGCTTTTCTGTGTGGCTCCATCAGTGGGACCTGTTCTACTCTACTTTTCCAGCCTCTGGATCTCCTTAAAACACGCCTGCAGACTCACCAGGCCTCAGACCATGGGTCCAGAAGCATTGGGATGTTGACTCTACTCTTGAAGGTGGTTCGCACAGAGTCTTTTGGGCCTTTGGAATGGGAAGTCCCCTTCCATCGTGAGATGTGTCCCTGGTGTTGGAATCTACTTTGGCACACTCTACTCTTTGAAGCAGTATTTCCTGCGAGGCCATCCTCCCAGTCCCCTGGAGTCAGTCATCCTGGGCATGGGCTCTCGATCTGTTGCAGGGGTGTGCATGTCACCCATCACAGTGATCAAAACACGTTATGAGAGTGGAGGTATGGCTATGAAAGCATCTACACAGCCCTGAGGAGCATCTATCGCGGCGAGGGTCGCCAAGGCCTCTTCAGTGGCCTGACGGCCACTCTCCTTCGTGATACACCCTTTTCGGGAATCTACTTGATGTTTTACAGCCAGACCAAAAACATAGTGCTCCACAACCAGTTGGATGTGGCCTTCATTCTTGTTGTGAATTTCAGCTGTGGGATATTTGCTGGTATTCTGGCCTCATTGGTAACTCAACCTGCAGATGTTATCAAAACTCAGATGCAGCTCTCCCCAGTGAAGTTTCAGTGGATTGGCCAAGCAGTAACACTCATTTTCAAAGATTATGGGCTGCGTGGTTTCTTCCAAGGCAGTGTTCCTCGAGCACTCTGCAAAACTCTGATGGCAGCAATGGCATGGACAGTCTATGAAGAGATGATGTCGAAGATGGGCTTGAAGTCCTGACAGGAAAGAGTGTGCTGTCACCCTACCAAGTGCTGCTTCATTGCACTCTGCAGTCAGGTGCAGTTCTGCCTGGAGAGCCGGGCAGAAACGTCGCTGCCTCCAGCCTCCGTTCAGGAAGACAGATCAGACTGGAGTCCTTGGACTCTTAGAAGTGGAGTCACCAGTACACACAGCACCCTAGGGAGTTGGGAGAAAGGTCTGCACACCCCACAGGGCTCCTGGAAAGGCATTTTCAGGAGGACCTTTGCCAGGTAGCCTCACCTGTACTACAGGGTCTCCTGTGGGATGTGCCTTGTGCAAGGAGTCACTGTCCAGAGAAACAGCCTCATTCCTGACTGCAGAACTGCCTGGTGAGGGTTGTCTGGGTGGTGGTCAAGTCCAGTAGGCTGAAGGCTATGTCTAGCTGCTGTCCTGAGGAGGAGGAATTGAAGTTGGTATTTAATTGATCCCTGGCCAGCTCAGATCCTCTAGATAAAGGGAGCAGTGACTTACTGGCCTCCAAATGTACAGATAGTTTTTGATCTTGGCCCTGCACTGTGTAAATCTAAGCTATTCAGGCATTTTTTGCAGTTAAAGGATACATAAAATAAAGCACTGTATTAGTGAAAAAAAAAAAAGAAAGCAACTTTACCCCAAATTTATATTGCATTAAGGACACTCTAAAGTAATTTCAGTTCCCTTAATCTCATCTCTGTGTTCACCCCTTCTAGTGCAGCACAGACAGTAAAACCAGAATTTCTTCCCTCAAACCCTCTCCAAAATGTTGCTCTTGATGCTTTCCCTTCCCAAGTGACCAAATCCTACTAGTATTCAACACCTGTCCATCTCATCATAAATCCTCATGGGGTTTTTGTTTCTTTCTAAATATGGCTCTAAGCTCATTTAGCTCCTCTTTTCTGTGCCACTCGAGGTCTACATTTAGGGAAGGAAGCCAAGGGCCAGTACCAGGCTGATATCTTATCACACACAGAGGAAATGGCAGGACTCACATTTCACCCAAGGCACTGATTCCAGATCCCTCGTAGTTCAGTGAACTGAGAACATGAAATAGTTTAAAATTAACGTGCTTATATACCTACAGATTAATGAGGCAGACAAAAGAGAGAAAGACCTCTGTATGGCAACTTTGTATACAACAGAGGAAGCACTTCAAATCAGTAAGCTTCTCTTCTGAAGGGTTAACAATCTAAGTTTGGAGACCAAAAATTAGAGAAAAAGAAGGGCTTCAAGGACAGCCAACATTTTGGCCCTAGCCTTTCAAGGTCAGTGAAGACTCAGGACATAGAGAACCTGTACTGTAACATCGTATAACCCAGTTGTGTCCCAAATTTTCTGACTAAGGAAATTATGGGACCACAGAAGAATGTGATGGATGATGTAGAGTGTGCCTAAGGAGAGTCACATGGAGAGAAAACATTCTTTCAGGCTTTCACAGACAGCAAATTGATCAAGCAATGCCCGTGACTCATCCACATGGCTGACACTGACAAAAGATCTACAAATTGCAATATAGGGTTTCAGGATAAATGCTGAGGGGATTTGACTGACCTTGTCAGATACAAAAGTTACATTTTTTGTTATATAAGTCTTGCTTTATCTTGGTCTTAATCATCCAGCAAAAAAGTATAAAAACAAGGTATAAAAAGTAAATCCATATTAATATGCTGAGCTGTAGAAAGCTCAAGTCAACAGCTTTGGACATTGCCAGTCCAGCAGATAATCCACTATTTTGGACTACTGGACTATCTTGGAGTATTTTGCTGAATTCATGCACCTACAATATTTAAATGATAATGGAATACCCTTCTCTGATGAAACTAAACAAAAAAGTGGATACATTCAAGTGGCATCCACTTCAGTATAAATGCTTCAAACTTATCATTCTTAATAGCTGAGAAAAACTCCATTGTATAGAAATACCACATCTTTTTCAACCATTCCTCATGTGATGAGCATCTTGGTTGTTTCCAAGATTTTGCTATCACAAATTGTGCTGCTATAAACATAGGTACACATATATCACTATGATACAATGTTTTCAGTTCCTTTGGGAAAATTTCCAGTAGGGGGATAGCCGGCTTGAATGGGATTTCTAGTCCTACTCTTTTGAGGAGTCTCCACACAGACCTCCACAATGCTTATACCAGTCTACATTCCCACCAGCAGTGGAGAAGTGTTCTCTTTTCCCCACAACCTCTCCAACATTTGTTGTTGGATGATTTCCTTACGATAGCCATTCTTTCTGGAGTGAGATGGTATCTCAGTGTTGTTTTTATTTGCATTTCACAGATGACTAGCAATGTGGAGCATTTTTTCATATATTTATTCACTTCTTTAATTTCATCCTCTGAAAAGTGTATATTCATCTCAGATGCCCATTTCTCTACATAATTCTATGAGGGGCAAGATTTGCACTAATGGTGGTTGGACAGGATATTATGTCGGCTTCTAGTACTATGGACAACCACTAGGAAAATAACAAGGTAGAAAGTATTAATTATTGAATCTTTGATGTAATTCAGGTATAAAAAATAAGATATGCAAACAGCTATAGTCTCTTAATTTACTGATAAGAGACATACGCTATAAAAATGTCTGTAAGTATAATATCATGTATATACCTTTTATGATACCAAAATATTATGAAAACAGTTTGCAGTGTATTAATTTATGAAATCCATCTTGTCTAGGTATCTTAAAACTGTCTCATCGATATTTGTACTTCAATAAAACAAAAGTAAAATAAAAAAATAAAATAAAAAGTGGATAAGTGGATACAAATGAATGACCATTTTGTGTCTCTAAATTCAAAATAGATATGATAGATAGGTAGCTACATTCTCTTAATTCAATAAATAGAAAGATTTGTTCTAATAGTGTTTTTAGACAGGATATCATATCTGCAGTTTGTACAATGAATAACCACTAAGACAACAATATGCAATGTATTAATTATTGAAACTGTCATACTAATCATTTTTGAAACTGTCTCATAGCTATTTGTTTCTCAATAAAATTGTTTTTGAAAAAAGGAAACAGATTCTTTGATAAATGGTATTAGCAAAGAATACTAAGGTCAGATTTTTCCTTGCTCATTATGCCAAAATAAACTCCAAACTTATTAAGAAGAAAATGTGAAAAATTGAAATTATTGAGAAGCTAGAAGAAACGTGAAAGAAAACTAAAGTGAGGGACCTCACCTTTACAACTTCATTCCTCCCTCGCTAGCTCTCAGAAACCCCAGTTCCAAACACCATCACGTTAGGGGTTAGGGTGCAGCATACAAACTTCTATGCATACAAGCACAATTCTTCTGGAAAAAGAAAGAAAAAATATGTGCCTAGGATCTAGGTTTTGCTGAAATAGATGTTAACGAATGTATGCTGGGTTTTCCCGTGAAAGTTGAGGTTTCACTTTTCAGTCAGAGAATATATTCCAGAGTTTCTTTTTAAACTGCATGGCAGAAATGTTATCATTCTATCAAGTTCTGAGCAAGTATATTATACCCTCCAGAGGTTTGGTGGGACCAGGGAGAGATCTCCATGGCCTAAGTATCTGCCTGGCAAGTACCAGGACCTAGTGCAATCCCTGGTACCACATGCCAGCCCCATGCCAAGCTGGCCACTGAAACTGGGTATGGTGTGGCAAATGCCTGTAATCCAAGCACTAGGGAGGCTGAGACAGAAGGATAACTATGGTTTTGAGCTGCTGTAGACCCTGTACCAAATAAATAAATAAATGGTTTTTTAAAAAATAAGGATTTGGAGAGAAACCATTTTCTCTTACTGCCTCAGAGACAGTATGAAGTTCAGGAAAGGAGAGGTGAGTAGGCACAGCCAACTGGGTTTTTGACAAAGGATAGTTCACATAATGCTTAATTAAAATTCCCCTTAGGCTTTCTTGGCAAACTATCCAGAAGGTGGGAGCCCATCAAGATGATAGCCCATTTTCTATACACCTGACTTTATTCTAGGCTGAGTTTACCTGCCTCAATAATACACAAAATGTTATTGAAAGACTTTATAGTATTTTCTTTTAAATATAATTCACTGTGTAAAAGGCCCCAGAGAATTTTCATTAAAGAGAGTTTCCATAAAAAGACTTACTTCAGTTCCTTTATCCCAAATTGTTTTTTCACATAATCAGTCAAAGCTTCACCAATCAAAACTCTTTTCAGCCTGGCAAGATAGCTCAGTGGTCTGAAGCCCCTGCTTAGGCAAACTTAGGCAAAGAGAATGACTACACTTCAATCCTAGGCACCACATGCCATACCAGCCTCACCTCCAGAGTGGGCTGAACCGGCCACTAAATAAATAAATAAATAATAAATAAATAAATAACTCTTCAGCATATCACTTATATAC
>PVKA01005515.1:0-26922 GCA_004027165.1 Ctenomys sociabilis
GATGCCTCTATTCAATGAATTAAGAGAATGTAGCTGTATACTTAACATTTTTAAAACTGACTTATAGTACAGTTTCAATAATTAATACTTTTTACACTGTTATCTTCCTAATGATTATCCATAGTACAACAAGCTGACAGGATATCCTGTCCAAACACTATTAGTGCAAATCTTCCTTCTCATAGAATTATGCAGAAGTACTGCATATTTATCCTAACTGTACTGTTTATACAAACACAAAATGGTTCTTCCTTTTTATCCCCTGCTTTTTTTTGTTTAGTCCTGTCAAGGATGGGTATTCTATTGTCATTCAGTTATTATAGGTGCTTGAATTCAGCGAAACAATCCAACACAGCCCAGCAGTGCACAATAGTAGTGGGTTATCCAAAGAACTTGTTGACTAGAGCCATTTACAGTTCAGCTTATTATTGTGGCCTTACTTTATGCACCTCATTTTTATACTTTTCTGCTGGATGGTTAAGGCTGAGATAAAGCAAGATTTTTTTCTTTAACAGCAAGGAAGGAAAGAAAAAGGGACAGATTTATTTATTTGTTTGTGTGTTTGTTTGTTTTCATGTTTATCTGGGTATATTCCTTCCCCATTCCCCTGAAGTTGCTGTGAAATGTCATAAATGACACTCTCCAGAGCATCAAAGAGCTGGGTCAAGAGGATGTTTCCTTCTAAGGAAAAATAATAAACCATCTTAGTGGGGCTTTTATTGTTTTCTGCACAGTTGCAAGGAAGCAGAAAATCAAGCATAGTATGCCAAATCCAATTTGGAACTAGAACTAGCCTAATAAATAAATATGTAAAATGAAAGTGTCATACACATAAAATTCTAAATTCACAGACTGAATGAATCAAACTTCAAAGAAGTTTGTAATTCTATATTCTGGTCCAAAAAAAGGAGCAGAAATGAGAGAAAAGACATAGCCAAAATCACCAAACCTGCATTTACTCACAAAGCTGAGCCCAGTCAGCCTTCCAAGCGGTCACTTCCAACAGAAGGAGGCAGGCCTGTGGCCAGAGTTCCCAGAGACTGGCAAGCCTTTCTCCAGACAGGATCACTCTCTGTACCCACATTGGGTTCTCTCCGTGGCATTTTCCTTAGCTCACACCAAACAAATTTGCACTTCTCTCTTTCAAGACTGGAAAAAGGAGGTACCTGGATAAGAAGTTTTCCAGGGACTGCTTCTTGTCCTCTTTGCAAATAGTACCCTCCTTTTTCTGTTTCTCCATGTCTTTGATTCGAGACTGGAATGTATCAATCAGATCAAACACAGACTTCATTGCAATCGGCACCTCATAGTATTGCTGTTTGAAAAGCACAGAATACAAATGTTATGTAAATACATCGCCTCTCTGTTTAGAGAATCTGGGAGAATTCAGGGGACTTTTGAGGAAATATTTTAAAATATAGCCTGGCAGTCTCACTGATTTAAAAGACTTCAGAATCCGTAGAACAACTGCTGCTTTTACAAAGAATTCTTCTTAACTGTACTTTTTTTTTTTTTATTAGAAAGGACCAGTATCTACCTTATCAAGCAAATCCTAGGTTCGCTTTCCTGATTTTAGTAGAGAGCTGATTCCTGTTCACTATGAAAAGTGAAGAACCCTAGATCCAGCACAAGAAGCCATGTGCAATGCCATATTATGGTAGTTTTATACTAAGGCTTGTACCCAAGCCTTAGTTAATTGTTCCATTGAGTGAACAGCCCTTAATATTAAGTCATGTTTGCTTATATATTTTCAGAAACAAATTGGGATCTAATTTGAAGGTACTGAAATTTGGTCTCATGAATAAGTTGTTTGGGCTTACAAAAGCAATGTGAGATGGATTAGAGGACTAGATGAACATAACATATGCCAGAGAACAGTCTGGCTGTGGCTTGGAGTTGTATGCCCAATGGGAATTTCACCCTGGAGGTCAGGACATCCAATGTCTCTCATTAGTGATGGAGTAACACATGTATGTAATGCATAAATAAAGCAGTCTCTCTTCAGATCCAGAAAACTTCAGCTGCAAGTTAAGTCAGCTATTCTGACAACCCAAAAAGCCTTTCCCCACTTAAAGTTCTTATGTAAGCACATTTAATGCCAATGCATTTGAAAGTATAGTGGATTCTGGAGCCAGCCTATGTGGTTATGAAGTCCAGCACTAGTCTTGGGAAAGTTACTTATCGATTCTGAAATTTCTTTTCTCTCTGTAAAACAAAAATAATGCCAGTATTTATCTTGGAAGTTTGAGACAAGAGTCACAAAGAGTTGAGGATCCCTGGAAGAATGAAAGCCTTTGACAATGTTAGCCATTTTTGTTATTCTTATGACTATGTAACATAGGTTTTCATGGTTTAGAAACCAAGTCCTTGACCACAGGAATAAATGGGTGCAAAATACAGCCTTCTCCATGTTGGCTCAGAAGGCAAATTTCTAGACCCTTACAAAAAAACAAACAAAAAAACAACAACACATGTTAAATCCAGGTTTCTTGATGACAGAAAACACTCTGCTTTTTATCCTGTGGCTTGTTACACCACAGCTATTTAACAAGTGTCTGATGAATGCACAACATTGATTTTAGAGAAGAATTTATTCCAACTCTAATGACTGGGACATTGCAGGTCAGTTTAAGCCATTTTGTTCTGGAGTGAACTGTTCTCAATGCAAATTCATAAGACAATGTGGACTGTTTGGGCCAAACTGCCTAGACCCAGACTCTTCCCAGTTTTGAAATAACTTGTACTCACTCATACATTTCATAGACTCATTAACAGAAACAAAACTTCATAGTTGCTATTCTAAGGGTTTGCATTGTATCATCCATGATAAGATCCTGTACCTTGACTCTCAGATCAATGTCTGTCAACACCATGAAAAAGTCGTTGTAGGTCATCCCATACTCTTTCCGCAGCTCACTGATGAGATGCTGGTCTACCAAGTCTTCATCATCCACCACACGCATGGGTTTCTCATTGTCTTAAGGCAAATGAAATGTGAGTAAATATGGGCGTGGAAGTAATTGGGTAGAGGCTCTGAGCCTCCATTTGCCTCTAATCAGATCAGCCTGTGTTAGTTTGATATACTCAACCCACACTTCTCTTGTGTATAAAGGAAAGTTCCAGAGGGAATTAATAGATACTAAAGCAAACGAATAAGCTTATTTTGGAAGTAACTCTTCTGGCCATGATGAAAGGCTCCATCTCTGCCCACACTGTCAGAGTGAATCAGAAAGGGACAAGTGAAAGGAAAGCCCCCTGCTGAACTGTGTCTAGAAGCAGGCAGCCAGCACCCTCAAGGAATAGGTCTTCATCCTAACACCCCAGCCCCAGACACTTCTGTTAAATTTTATTCCCACTAAACATAAATTTGAGTCTGATGCTTGTAACTCTGCCCCCTTTTTTTAGTGTATAATTAATTGTGGAATTCAGTGGACATATCATAGCTATAGAGAGAAACAGTCTGTGTTCAAACATAGCTACAGGTTCCTTTTGGCTGCAAAACCTCATGCTACTCATAATAAAACCTTTTTAAGTTCTTATGATTTTAAGCAAAATGTGACTGAATTTATGAAAGCTTTAAAGCATTATGTGTTTTCTCAATTGCCAAATCCCAGAAAGAAACCTGTATAATTCAGTATGGTCCCTAAAGGTATAACTGGGGGACAGGAAAGGAAAATCAAAGTGTCTGATTTATATGACAACTTGCATAACTGGAAATACCTTTAACATTTCCAGTGACAGGATAGCTTCACAGAAGACTGTATCCCAACTTAACTTACAATGGTTAGATTTAAAAAATTTTCCATTTCATAATAGTGATATTGCAATATACACTTAGTAGAAACTATATATTAAACTTTAAATTTTTGGCCCTTTCCCCATATTCATTCATGATAGGGGACAACCACAGTCATCCACAGCTCTCCATTGGTCAGGTAATCCTGAGAAGTGCCACATTCTAGTTTAGATTATACACAGGTGTGGTTTGTTCAGTTTATTTTTACTCAGAATATTTTCTATTTACAGTGATTCACCAAGATGTAACCCCCATCATAAGTGAAAGAGCATCCATAGTTACTTCTTCTCAAGCAGGTCCCTCTTTTGTACTATTTGGATCCTCCTACCTTCAGAAATAAGTTTGCTGGACTATTAGGAGCTAGATCCGTGCCTTAAAAGAAAACTGCCCTTCTCCACATCATAGCCATACTAGAACACAACTCCACTTGATGGTTTGTGCAGAGGGAAAAGGATAGATATGATACTTGCTTCCCTTCCCTCAAAGTGAACTAAAGGATGAATACTGCTGAAGTTCAAAGTCACCCTCGAGCTAACCTTGCACGCCTCTCCTTTCATTGATAGTAAGTATATATCCCACTGACTTCTCATAGCAGAACTCAGAGATGTAGTAGCTGTTTCTAAGAGAGCCTTTCATCACAGACTCTGAGCAGAGCAGTGACTGGGTCAAGGGCAGAGTGGTAATTAATTATAAAATAAAGGTTAATTGGCAGTCTACTCCACTCCTGTCCAGTATTTTTTTCTCCTGTACAAAAATGCTTCCTACTGGAGGGTGAAGAGGATCCCACACCAAGCATTCAGCCAACTTTGCTTTGGTAGTATGTGGCAAGAAGATGATTTTACAGTCTAGTTTCCCCTTTAAACCACAATGTCTTCTGAAATATTTCAGCAAAATATTAGAAAAAAGAATTCTGTATTACCACACTACTGAAATATCTGTTTGCACTGAATAGGGAAATCTAATGACAACAACAACAGAGAAAGCTCTTTCTTGTCCTGGACCAAACCGGGGAAACTCTACATGACAGAACCCGCTATAGGCCATATTCTATGGGTGGCGCATGTGAGACCAGCTCCTGTCTGCAGTGGCTTCATTGTCCACAGGTCCCTTGTACACTCTACATTCTGTATAAATCAGAGCTGGCTGAGTTAAGTGATTCTCTCCAGTCTGGGAAGGCAACATCAAGTAGGCAGCTTCTTCAGTTTATCTAAAATCTATTCCTTAGCAACTGTTATGGGAATTAGAAGCAAGAAACACCCGATAAATTATCTACATTATGCTTCTAGCCCAACTAAAATGATACACAGATTAAACAGTTTATGAAATTTGCATCTAAGTTTATTAAGGAGATGGAAGATAGGGATGTAAGGAAGCACTCTGTTATGGGCTGATAGGACTATCCCAAAGAGTGGTGCTGACTAAGTCCTCCGTCTTTCAGAACCCAACCCTGACAGTACCCAAATTCACATGGTAGTAAATTTCTCCATGCAGTGTTTTTTGTTTTTTTTTTCCCATAACTGACTACACACAGCAGTAACGCTGCAGAAAACTTTAGCTCCAGCTATAAGATATCAGGTAACTGTGTGCTAGGCATTTAGTTCAAAACTCTCATCCATGACTCCTATTCTCTGTGACATCTGTGCTTTTATTCTCCTCTCTCATTAATTTATTTCCTAATTTTAAACAATTCTGTTTATTACTCAGAGCATTCCAGCCTCCCCCATTGCTTCAGAAACTCCTTATCAAAATATATTTCACTGTCCACTTTCATCATTATCCTCTGGAATACTTGTTAACTTACAGGCCTTGCATCTACACCAATTGAATCAGAAGCACTGGTAGGGCGCCAGCCATCTGCACTTCATACATTTCCTAGATGATTATTATGCACTCTAAGGACAGAGATACACTAAGACAAAGGATAAAATACCTGCATACATTTTGACATTAGAATCCAGAGCAGGTATCATCTCTTTAGAAAGTTAAATTAAAAAAAAAAATAGCTTTATAATACTATCACCTCCCCCCAACCCTCAAAAAAAAAAAAAAAAAAAAAAAAAAAAGCTACTCTCTTTTCCAGGCTTCTCTATTAAATCAACCCACTGTTCAAAATTTTTTCCAGTATGTTCTGTAACAATGACAGCAATTGGAAGAATTTATCCTCTATCACATTCTTCAAATACTTGATTGTTACACTCGACTTAGATACAGTTTGCTCTTTGACTGTCAAAGTGGAGCTTGACACTGATAGTTTTGATGTCACAGGCAGCAAGGGCAGTGGAACAGCATGCCTGAACAAGTAGGAGACAGAGTTTCTGGCCTGTAGGGCACAGAATGACTGATATTCGAAGACTGAATAAACACAGGGATGGCACTCAGCTGAGCACTCACCCACCTTCTCCCAGCCCTCAGGAGCAGGACTTATAGAAAGCAGCTGTCCACCACTGTCACAGCTGAAGAAGAGTTGGGGCAAAGGATCAATTTTTCAGTGTTACTAAAAGCAGCATTTTTGGCCTGTTAAGGATCCTGCTGATTGGGTAGCTTCTCCATAGAGAATGATCTTTTTCAAAAGAGTCAAAGACCTAATATATTAGACTGGAGTGGATTCTACCATTTTATTCATAAAGGTTTTTAATTCACCTGTGAATTCCTTACATATAAGAAAGCAATACTTCAGCCATTTGTGTTATTGTATTCTACTTGTCAACTGCATTTCCATCAACTTTTCTACCTCTTTCATTATCAGTTACCCTCAAACTCTCCTTCCTTTCACCTTTCAAAAAAATTACCAATTTCCTTTAAGCTAAAAGATAATGTGTGTTATAGGTCTTTAATGCCAGTGTCAATCTATTTCTCATCTCTATATTTCACTAGAAAAAAAAGCCTGTTTCTATCTTCCTTTCATTCTACAATAAAATGTTGCTAGCCAGCACCTTATTCCTACCTGAAAACTTTGTCTGTGATCTATCCACTTAACATACACACCAATAATCTATGCTAGGCTGTTAAATATCATTAACAGCAATGTGTGTCATTATGTGTTATAAGATTTTAAACCATTGTTTGTTAAATCCTGCATTCTAACAAAACCTTATGGGCACTGGAATCTGCTCAACCATAAATTACTGTGTCTAGACTAATTCTTGAAGTCTTAAGGTAGGTTTCCTGATGTTTTTAGGTTCATCATTGGTGACACAAATGCTTTTAATGAGATGGGCCAACTGATGAGTATGTCCCACCTTGTGGTTAGATGTAGGCATCTATTTTCAAAATTCATTTAAAAAAAAAAAGCCTGGAAAAGTAGGGAGTGCTTGATTTATTTTTTGAAGAAAAGTCAGGCCATCAGATAGATTTCCAGCTGAAAATCAGACCTAGCTGGGGTTTGGTTCACTGAGAACATGGTGCAAGCCAATTCTTATTTTCCCATGGCTGACTCCCAGTCCTGGCTGCAAGCGCTGGGGCCTTTCCCATAAGGGTAACCTGGGACACAACATGCAAGGGAAAGGCCTTCCAGGAATTAGACTAGGATCACAGTAAAGTTCACGCCCACTCCACATCAGTTCCAGGCTGTCATTCAGTGAGGCGAACACCCAACTCATAATACTTGAATTTCAGTAATGCAGAAAAAGAAAACCTCGCCTCCCTTCAGTGCATATTCAATCCAGATGTCTAGAAATCAGCCGTGTTATGCTAAAAATTTGCTAAGATAACACCAGATGATTACAATAGGACCATATAGAGGTTGAAATGGAAGATATAATGACTTTTCCAAATTTCTATGAGGTAAGGAATGGAAATACTTAGTGTAAGAGTCGGTGGGTAGCACATTTGACAGTGGGCACATCTGGCCAAGGAAGACTTTCATCACCAGCTAGCACCAGTCTCTCTTCAGGACTGAATACCAACTTCCTCTCTGCACATCTGGAATAAAGTTAAGCCCACTGGCTCATGCTGCTATGTGGAACACCACGAAGCAAATGGTCGATTCCTTGTTAGCCACTAAATATGTGGCTTTATGGTATTAGTCTCTTGGGCTTCACTTTTATTACCAAGAGCAGTAATGCAGTCTGACCTGGAAGAGCATTTGTGAAGCTTCATGCCTCACCACTTGGAAATCAGCAGAAAAGAATCACAATTACTTTGCAATTGAAAGTGCCTCAGTGACCAAAATACCACAAAAATATAAAGATGCAGCATAATAAAGAAAGCTAAAATATATTCAAGTTGACATTACCATGACATAATTATGACTGTAATGCTCATTAAACTTCCAGATGACTGCCAGATCAAATAGTGGTGATGTTCATGCCTCAATACTAGTGCCTGCTATCAGATGGGGTTTTGTATACATTTCTTATTTAATCCTTATCACATGGGTCGTTTTTCTCTTCTATAAGGTGACTTGACAGGTTGCTCAACAAATGTATTTTTGAATCTGGGTTCAAATCTGTTTGCTTTCTGATCTACATCTTTTGTGACTTTTTTTTTTTTTTTTTTTTTTTTTTTTTTTTTTTTTTTTTTTTTTTTTTTTTTTTTTTTTTTTTTTTTTTTTTTTTTTTTTTTTTTTTTTTTTTTTTTTTTTTTTTTTTTTTTTTTTTTTTTGTATTTTAGGGAAGGATCTATAGTGTTCAGGGTCTCACTACTGCATCGGACTCACAGTGATCCACCTATTTACAGCCTCCCAAGAGCTGGGATTACAGGCTTTCACCACCATGTCCAATCTCAATTGTTGTCTCAGTGTGCCCTGGAGGCAGGGCCAGCATGGCAGGTCTGGGGATCAAACCCCCAGCTCCTGTGCCGGTTTGCAGGCATTTTATTCTCTGGGCTATTTGGCTGACTCTCTCTGTGAAATGTTGTGGTTTTTCTTAAAGAATATCTTCATTTTTTCATTGTCTTCTCAAGCATAAACATCCACAAATCACTAATCCACAATGATTTATGGTGGGACATGGGAAAATAAGCTGTTTAATTTTCCTTTGTAGTCACTTCATGGGGAGGTAAGTTAAAAAAAACATATAGAGTATGTAACTGAAAACTAATGCCTATGTAAGTTCTAGAGTTCTGCTATACCACACTTTATTTATGGTTAATAATACTATATTTTGAACTTAAATATTGTCAGAAAGGCAAACTCATGTTAAATGTTTTTACCACAAAAATATGAAGATATAGCATAATAAAGAAAGCTAAAATATATTCAAATTAAGTTGACCTTACCATGACATAATTACAACTGTAATGCTCATTTTCCCCAAAATTACACATCAGAAAAAAATCTGAGATGTCATATGTGCTGAATTTAAATGCTGATAGGATATAAGATATAGATATATAGATAGAGTCAGAAACAGAGAGAGAGACAGAGGAGACAGAGAGAGAAGGAGAGATGGAAAGAGAAAAAGAAGAGTTTTATTTGTTTTATGAGACAGGGTCTTGCTATGTAGTTAAGGCTGGCCTTGAACTTGTAATGATCCTCCTGCCTCAGTCTTCCAAGTGCTGGTTTAAGAAAAATATTTCAGATGTTTTCACATAAACCATTTTATGAAAAAATTCAGCATACATAAGTGATAAAATGTGCAGGATTACTATGAAGGATTTTGATTATAGCTAAGCAACAGCAAAATTGGGAATGACTGTAAAAAATATTTTAAGGGCTGGCCAGATAGCTCAATGGATTAAAGTGCCTGCTTAGGCAGATGCAGGGACTGGGGTTCGATCTCCAGTGTGCTGGGCCAGCCATGCCCCTGGGGCACGCTGAGAGGTCGATTGAGACTGGGCATGGTAGCGCACCTATAATCCCAGCACTTGGGAGGCTGAAAACAGGAGGGGCACTCCGAGCCTGATCTGTGTAATGAGACCCTATAGACCCTGTACTAAATACATTTTTAAAAAATTAAAAAGAATATTTAAAAAATAACTTTTCAGAGCTATATTACTTATGAAAGAAATGGGTGGGTCCGAATTTGGCCTTCCAAGTGTGAGGCTTAACTAATTGCAGACCGCAGTGAGTTAGATCTGAGTGGCCTGCGTGGAGCTGCGTGCCTCGTGGATCTCACATGCACCATGAATATGAAGAATTGAGAAAACCCTAAACTCAGCCAAATTCTTTAGCTTTCCAAAAAGACTTGGGCGCAGTTCAGTCTATATTTTTGGTGACTTTTCATTTGGCTGAACAGCCTTGCTCAACTCTGGTGACTGCCCTGCTCGGGCTTGCCAAAGTCAAGTGCTTGCAGAGGACCGGCTGGTCCTCACTGTGCGGGGTCACCTGCAGCTTGACAGCTGCCTGCCGCAGAAGAGGCAACAAGACAGAGAAAGGGACTGGGCACTGCTCAGATTCCCAACACACTGTGTCACTTTTCTCATTCTCTTCTACCTTACTGACTTGCAAATAAGTAAATAAAGTGCTTGCATATTTTTACTTAAAAGTGCTGAAAACATCAACCAGAGCCTGCCTGGGATGGCGAAGCAAACGAGGAGGCCACCAGACTCGTATTCACTGGAACAAAGAGACCTCAGACATCAGAATGTTTGGTTTGACGCCTCCCCCACCCCCAGCCGCTTCCTCAGTGGTTGTGACACTTCATACATGAGAAACAAAATACGATGAAAATACTTAAGAGAACCTAGCTGGAAGTGGTCGATTTTCATGGAGCTGTTACTGACAGGGCCGAAGACGGTGATGACGGACATTTTTCGGGTAGCCATCTTGCAGAAATTCTCCAGATACTCATCGCGCTGCTGCACGTACATGCTGTTCTCGGCCTTGGGAGCCGTGATCAGCTGAGGGCGTGAGAAGAAGCAAACATTACTTCACACCATCAAATTGGCTGGTCAATACAAGATTAATTTTTAAAAATTGCTGGGCAAGATTATTTGGAAAGAGGGTAGGCAGTGACTACAGACTGCTGCTAGCCAGTTGGCCCAATGAAGACCAGAAAGGGCCATGTGGATGGGAGTCTTTTGTTTTAAATGAATCCAGACAGCTTAGATGTTTCTGTTCACTTCCATTCTTCACCTTCATTACTCCCTATGTCTTAGTTCTCTTATTCATGAACTCTGCACAGGAAGACTTACTTAGCAAGGCTGTTTTGAGCATCACAAGATGCCCTGGCATGCAATCATGGCTTAACACGTTTCTGCCTTCTCTTATTCTGATCTTTATTCTCCTCATTGATTAAAAAGACACTGGAACTGTTTGCCACACTCCACAAACAGGCTAGCATCAACCTGTTCATTCTGGAAGTAGAAGGATGCAATTTTTTTTTTCTGATAGCAATCGGGTCTGAGTGCATCTCCTTGACCCCAAGTCCCTCGCCAGTCTGGTGTCTGCAGTGAATGCCGTCTGTTCACAAATGACTCATCACTGAGCTAGGAGATGGCTGCTATAAAAATGTTTTCATAAAGGATTTCTTATATTTGATCTCACCCAAACATCTCCCAGCCACTTTTCTCTTTGCCCACCCAGGTTTACAAACTGTGCCTGAAGTTTGTGGGTATTTACTTGGCATTTCCACAGGGGGAGTCAACATGGCATTAACCTCTTCCAAATATTTTATCAGAAATGGGCAAGAAATTTGGTCCTGCCTTGACCTTACTGTTGATTTTTCTCTGGCAGCTGTGTTCCCTGATATCTGCAGGCTTTCCCTGATACAAATTTGCTGTGCATGACAAAATAGTCTTTTTTAAAATTAAATTTTATTCAAATATTTTTGCATGAAACATTTAAAAAGCTTGTTAGAAATAAAGTTTTTTTTTTCTCAGATCATTATTCATTCATATCTTAAATAGACATACTCTGGTTCATTTTCTATTTACACTTATATATTTGTTCAGTTGGATTTGGTGGCTAGGAAGTGTATGAGAAATGAAATGGCACAAGGGAAAAAGTAGCAAAGTTTCTCCAAACTCATAACTGACTTACACTTCTTAGAGTTCCTCTAAAAAGATATGATGATGATATATTTAGTTTATTAGTTTGTTTTAATTAGCTATGTAGGATTCCAGATAATAGCTCGAATCTTGTAGTTTTATTTTAATTTGGTACATCTTTGTTTTTTCTTTCTGGTTCTTTGCTTATAAAAACATTATTTTGAAATATACAAAATGAACTTCTAAGTGAGAACATAAAATTGTGAAAGCAAGGTAACAGAAAGAGATTTACTGTTAATGATTTTGGGTTCCTTAACCTTAATTTAGAACAAGCCTGTGCCCAGTATATAATTAGAGTGTGTCTCTCACAACTGGCCAGATGGTAGGTGATTGATAATTACCTGTCTCTGTAACTTCGAATACACACACAGACTTCATTTCATTCCTCTCCGAGTTTTCTACAGACCCTGATGATCCACAGACAGACCACAGATAGGAGTGTATTTTCAAAGCTCTCAAACACTCTTCTAGTCTTCTCCGTGTGGGTGTTCGCAATTAGGAATCTCAGACAATGTATAATCATAGAGCAGCTCTTTCTCCCAAACAACTCTCACACAGTAATGCTGGGCTGTGCTTATCCAAGAGCAATCAGCAGCAATCAAAGTCAGTCTCAAACAAATAAAAATCTTGGAGTCTTCTATTTTCCTCAAGCCATTGACCAAGGATACCTCAAGCCACCAGTGAGATGGCATTTATTTCTCCTGGCTCATTTCCTGGTTTCTGGTCCTCCAGGACCTCTTACAGGCTTTCTCTTCTAAGGTTCCTCCTATTCCTCCCTTAAATGACCTCTTTACCACCAATAGCCAGATCAGTCTGAATTAAGAAATGAAAGGAATCTTGGGCAGAATGGCACAGAAAAAAGGCTACAGTCAAAGCTGGAGAGCTGGCACTTCTGTCCTAGTTGAGCCCTCTGGGTAGGCCCTTAATCTTATGAACCTCAGCCTTGCCATCTTTACAGTGGAACAGCTTCTGTGTCAATCTCATAAAGTTGTAAAAGTTAAGAAATAGGCTGTTTCGACCCGAGCACACCCATATCTGTTGCTCTGGTTTTGTTTTTGAGACACTTTTTGAGGATGTTCCCTGTATATTGCTGTTTCTATTACATCCATTGTCCAGTTTGACAGCACTTTTTTTTTTTTTTTTTCTTTTTGAGACAAGGGCTCACTATGCCATTCAGGCTAGGCTTTGTGGCCCAGACTGGCCTCAAAATTGAAGCAATCCTCATGCCTCAGCCTCCCCAGTGCTGGGATTATACACATGGGCCACCACACCCAGTTTGACAGCATTTAAAACAATATTTAAGATGGAAACCACTTCCACTCTCTTTTATTTTTCCCATGCAGCCCACATTCACAGTGACCCTCCTGCTTTCTGCCTCCCTAGTGCTGGGATTACAGGTGCGCACCACCACGCCCGAACTCCTTCACAGGCTCAGAGCACCTGGCGCGGCATGTGGAACCAGGAATCGAACCCTGGTCCCTGAGCTTACCTAAGTAAGCGCTTAGTCTGCTGAGCTATACCGCTGGCCCTTCCACTCTCTTCTTTCTGAAAAAGATCATCCTAGAATTCTTCATTTAAACATTACTGTCTATGGTTTGTACTCTTTCCAGGTCAGTGGTAATAAATTAAGGCATGAATTAGAAATTATGCTGTGGTTCCAAGTTGTGTGATGGCTCAGTGGGTTCCAGAAAAGAGGAGGAAATCTGTTTGTATAAGTAAAGGGAACAAACAGGAGTGGGAAGATGCTACTGACAAGATATTTCCAGCCTCGGATTATTCTAAATACCATGTTAAACCTGAGACACTGGATTTTTATAAGATTCTGAAAAACAACTTTCAGACTAGTAATCTGCCTTATAAAGCAGTCTTCAAATCCTTTTTCTAAATTTAAGCCAAATAAGTAGGTGGCTGTCCCCAACATCCAGAACTCTAAAAATGGAAAATATTAATCCACAAGGAGACTCATTTGCTGAAGAAAACTTAAACTTCCAGGATCTAGTAGAATGAAGGCCCTTGTTAACTGATGAGGTAGATCTCAGAGGAGCAGGTGATGGCTGTCACGACCTGTGTCACAGGTAGCCCAAGATAGCCTACCTATTTTCTCACTGTCATTAATCCCAGTCTAACAGCCAGCAATCTGTGGGATTAGGTCAAATGGGTTTCAATCTACTTTTTTTTTCAATCTGCTCTTCTTAACTGTTGGAAGACCAGAGAAGTCAGTGCAGATAATTATATGGGTATTTTTTTTTTTTTTTTTTTTTTTTTTTTTTTTTTTTGTCTTTTTTTGAGACAGGGTCTCACTGTGCAGTTCAGGCTGGCCTTAAGCTCACTTTGTAGCTCAGGCTGGTCTCGAACTCACAACAATCCTCCTGCCTCAGCCTCCCAAGTGCTGGGATTACAGGCCTACGCCACCACGCCCGGCACATTAAAGGTAGAAACTACATTTATGCTTGGCACAAAATATTGCTTTTTATATCCTACCACTTATGTGTGGAACTGAAAGTTTATAAAGAATTTAAAATGTACATACTTATTAACTATCAGAACAATTATTTTTAGTTTTCCCTCTTAATTTATAGCCACAGGATATTCATATCTCCAGAAAGAAAATATGGACCTGGCTTGAGCTTGAGCTTCGAGTTCTAATTCTGACTTTGTCCCATGGTGGCTATATTCCTTGGGCACCTTGCAACCTCTCTTTTGCCTTTCACATCTATAAATTGGGCTTAAGAAATCATGACTTATGGGATTGTGAAAATTCAACCGCACAGTCTTGGCTAAGCACCTTACAGGGTATTCCTTACTTTCTAGACCTTCTGAGAGGCAGGGGTGGTGAAGAATTGAACTCTGGCCTTGGAAAAGGACTCCTGGCTCCACTGACAATGCCTTTGAAGTCATCTAGGATGCCTTTGACCCACCCTCAACCTATACCATTGTTGCCAAGGTTTGTCTATAAGTAATAAGCTTAAGTAACAGTTGCGTGGTGTTTTCCCATCTGGAGAATAAATAAATGCAAAGCACCAGGCCTTTACAATAGATTATAAGGGAAGCATCAGATTACCAAAAAACTCGGAAGTTGAGCTGAGAGGCCTGCACTAGTCCATGGAATGCAAACCTGCTCTCTGTTTGGGCATGCTTAAATAGATGAGGCCTGCTGGACTTGGATGTGGGGGTGCTAAGTCTTACTGCATAGCAATTGAATCACTGAGCTTCATGGGTAGTATCAGCAGAGTCTGGTGGAAAAAATGAGTGGAAAAGGGCTTACTCACAGCAGTAATGTCTTTCACCCAGAAATGCTGGTTGCCGCCTCCCTGTCTGGTGAAACTCTTCTTTCCATCTTTTGCTTTTGTATCATGTTAATTTTATCTGGTCTTTTCTAATCCACTCTTACTTCACACATCATTAACTCTTCAGAAAACACATTTCTGATATGATTACCGACTGGGCACACGGGAGGATTGAAAGGCTGAAATGCCTCCTGTTACTATTTTCTTTCTAATAACAAACCTGATTCTCTTGCTTGTTGCAGAGTCAAAACTGCCAGGAGCAATTTAAGCTGGTTTCTGTTTTGTCTCATATGACATCAGCAGAAGCTGCCCTTTGAGCTTCATTTGCTTAGAATTTATAACCAGGGACAGTGTCAAAAGCAGAAAAGACCCAGCTGGGCTTTCGGATCCCTACTAAGGGAGAGTAGAGAAAGAGGGAACAATCACAAGCATGACTAACATTAAAAATTTGGTATGAAAACCCCCTTCTTATAACTCAAAAGCTAAAGCTAACAGAGCTGCTTGCTGGATGGGTGCACAATTACGATCTTGATATATCACCTGTGATTATTTTACCCCAGTTAAGACCTGACCATGAGGAACACCTCATGTGCCTTATCAGCTAAAAGGACACAGCTGGGTGACGTGCTCTAGAGGGCTGGCAAAGCCCCAGATGTGCCGGGGCAGAGTCCAACATTGCTGTTCTCCTACGGCCCAAAGAGGGCCATTGGTCTCCACAGGAGCCCAAACAAACACTCAAGTACCACATAGAGCTGTTCTGTGACAACAGTGATTCTTGTGATTCTCACTGTAATGATTCTCTTGAAGCTTATGGTGTCTGGGAAGGTCCATGCAACTGTTAAACTACTTAACAGCCTGCCAGCTAGTAACCGAGGTCTGTATAAGTATTTCAAGGTTCTGATTAAAGACTGTGAAAACATGCAAAAAGCACACAGTAAGACACACACACACACACACACACACACACACACACACTTAACCAGAGTTTGTTCTAATCTATATAAGTCACTATTAATGGAAACAGGTAAAGGAATTTGGGACATACTCTCTCCAGGCAAACACCAGAAAGACTTGTACTCCAATTAAAATTTCAAATGTACATCGAAACTTTTTGAAACCACTAAAGATAAATGGTTATGAGTTCTTCTTAGATCATTAATCCCCATTTAGGCCAGACTAGAAAAACTAAAAGGCTCTCTGAGAATGAATGGCTTTAGGAAGAGCTCCTAACCCCTTTGCAGGGTGAATGCAGCACACAGAGCCAGCTTGTGTGTTCAGCAGGGTGGGTGCTACCACAGTGGCACGAGATGCCTCCTTCATTCAGGCATGTGAGCAAAATCGTTCTTGACTTAGATCAGCCAACATTAATTTATTAACCTTTTACTATGAGTTAATTGTAATATATCATTTTCCTCCTTGCTATCCTGCAATAACATGCTGGTTTTTAGAAGCCAGGGAGCATGTGTACCACTCACACATACTCATGTTATAGAGCCTCAAGAAGAACTGCCGTGTGAACCCTAAATCTAGATATATTTCTAAAGCCCTGGGTGTTGAAGCCCAGAGCCAGTTCTCTACCTCCTGGCTTTCACTGGTGGTCAGGCAGGGATGGAGGACACAGTCATTACGCAGAGAAGATTTCTGCCAATGGCCTTTAAAACTATTCATAAAGGTCACACCAAGAAGGACCTCTTTCCTCTCAGGCAAATCTGCTCACACCCAATCTACCCTATCCTTTTGAGTCTTCTGGTACTGATGGATACCTAGGTAGGAAGAGAAAAGAAGCTTCCATATTCCTCATATCTATGCATCTAGTTTCTAAGTTGTAGCAGAGAGAAATGCTTCTTGTAAGTTGTGGCTAGAATTAAGATATTCCATTCAGGAAACTCCATTCTTCCTGTATTAGATGAACCTGGTGACTGAAAATTACGTCCCAAACAGTACCATGGAAGAGAGAAGGATGAGCATGGAACTGTTGGGCCTGAAAGAGGCGGACTCTGGGTGCTGCCATCCAGCACAGAAGGACTCTGTGCTGTGCGGCCATGAGCTAGCTAGGGGACCATAGACTCATCTCACTGAAGAGAGCTCCCGGCCTGGAAGTCCTCTCTTGTCAAACTTTCTAAGCTTTAGCTCAGCCACAGTCTGAGCCAACGACAAACTCACAAGACAAACACAACTATGCCCTGCTTCTGCCCGCAGAACAAAGCCAAGAAGATTACTTACGAGGAGCCTGCGCTTGCCTTCGAAGGATGCCAGCAGGTCAGTCACCGACTTCCTGGGTGGGGGCTGTTTCCCGCTGGGTTTCTGATATCCATCCTGCTCAGTTTTCCCTGTTTTTTTCTTTTTACTCTTCTCTTTTTCCTGCTTGTTCTTTTTCTCGGCCTTCTTTATTTGCTTTTCACTCTTGAATGCCTTGTCTGGTTTCTCATTCTTTGCCTTTTTTTTCTTCTCTTTCTCAGGTTTCTCAAGCTTCTCGTGCTTTTTAGGTTCCTTTGCATTTTGGGAGGGAATGCTCCCCACCTGCAGGTCCTCCTCCAGCTGAGAGGCAGTAGGTCGGCTAAGCTCGTACTTGTCCTCGTATTCATTGCTAAGAATTTTATCCTGGGCCTTCTTTTTGGGAAGTTTGCTCTTTGCTGGCTTGGGAGGACCTGGCACCACATTTGGATCCCGATGGCCATGTTCCCGTCTATCGGTGTGGTTGTCCCGGAAACGGCCTGGGCCAGCAGCCCTTGTGCTGGGTTCTGAGGTGGTAGGAGGGGAGATTGTGTAGCTGTCAAAGCCGACAGCCTTGTTGGGCCTCCTGGTGGCCTGTGGCCTCTCCCTCTGCTGTTCCTTTCTGGGTGGAGGATAAAGATTCTCTGAGATTGAGGGCCCCCTCTCAGTGGTCACCCCAGCTGTTGTTGCAGGCAGTCTGTGGGAGGCTGGGGAGGGGTGCCCCCAGTGAGTCCAGGGCCTTTGGGTGGCTGGAAAGGTTGTGGTGGTCATAGGTCTCGTGGCTACTGTGACCACTCTGGCCGTGGCCCGCACGGTTGTTGTGGCTGAGGCAGGAGGAAAGGTGGTAGCCCTTGGGACTGGGGGAGGAGAGGGAGGAGCCACGGTGGTGGTGGCCAGTTTTCTCATCACCTTTACCCTAGTGTCTCTGGTTGGGGAGACTTGTGCTCTCCTTGAGTTTTCTTTCTTTGTCTCACTGCCCAGGCTTGGCCTTCCTCCTGTCCCTCCACCACTGTTGCCCTCTTCCACCACCTGCCCCTCTACGCCAGCGGCCTTACACTTCTGCACAAAACCTTTCTGCCTGATCTTCTCTATTCTGCGGATGGCGCCCTGGTCGATGACCTCGTACATTGCCTCCAGCCTCACCGGGTAAGGGTAACGCTCCTCCACCTGCAGGGTCTTCTTTAGCAGCACCATGCCAAACTTGCCCTTCTCCAGCTTCAGGAAGCTCATCAGCTTTGGGATGAGGCTGGGCTCCAGGGGCTGCTCCAGGACCTGGCCCTCACTGGTGATCCTCCGCACCTTGCCTCCTTCCTCACCTGCCTGGTGGAACAGCACAATCTGCTGGATGTGCCGTTCCGCCAGCTCACAGTACACGTCATTCTTCAGGAGGCTCATCATGAGGCGGTAGTAGCCTTCAGAGGCATGCGGGGCTGAGATGACCCACACCCTGTTCTTCCCTGCGAAGCCAGCAAGGATGTTGGGCGAGCTGGAGCCAGTGGGGAAACGCAACGCTCTCGACCGAGCAGAGGACCCCTCATCTCGGACCATGTCACGCAGGGCGTTTCTGGCTGTGGGTCTCAGCTCAGGTCTCAAGGGAGCCCTGCGGATGCCCAAGGAGGGTGGCAGCACCGTGGGGCGATCTAGTCTCAACACTGGTACATTCTTCCTTCTTTGAAGGGGCTGAGGATTTAGTTCTTCCAAAGCAGCTTTGTCAGTTCCACCGGACCTCCCCACGTGCCTCAGAAACCGAGCTGGCCGACTGCTCACTGGGGAGGCCAAACGCACTTTCCGCCCTCCATGGCTGGCTCTGTTGGTGACAGAGGGGTGGAGTTCGGACCCACACACCAGCCACATTGCCAAAAGCATGGCCAAAGCTGGTCCCATTCTCCGTGTCATTGTGTAAGTTGCTTTAGGGTGCTGAGAGGACAGGAGCCAGAAAGGGGAGGGAAGGAAAAAGAAAGAAAATTATTTAATTGCAAACAAAGCTTGTCATTATCTTTTCTCTATCTTTGCCAAGGGGAGGGGGAAGGGAACAAAAGGGAGAGAGGTTAGAAAATGAAAAATAAATGAGATCCTATTGCTTTTAAGCCCTTGTAGTTTGTCAGCACTTAGCAGAGACAGTAACACCATGTAGGAAAACCAACTTAGATTCCCAGGCAGGGTGTTCACATTGTTTCACTTGCTCTCTGAATGCTCCAGTGAAAATACAAACTGAGCATATTGCTTTTGTGAACGAACATTCGCATTTCATTTCTTCAAATAAACAACAATGAAACAAATACACCAGATACAGACAGGATTGCACACTTACATGATGACTCACAAGGCTGAACGCAGAGGATTCCCAGAGAAATCTGAAGTTTGGTCCCCAGGACCGTTTCCCAGATGAAACACTTTCCTTCCCAACCCTTTCTCTCCCGGCGGCGGAGGGTGAGCAATACAAAGCGGGTGGGCAGTTCCAGGTCACACCACGGATCACAGCCTGTCCTAGTCTGAAAGCAGACCCAACTTCTCTTCTTTCTGGCTGTGACTTTTTACCTTCTGGACGAGTGGGAAGAGGTGAAAGGTACTGTCCTTGTCAGTCTTTGTGTCTCCATTTGTCTGCAGTTTCTCCTTGATCTTGTTTGTCTCTGGGTGCTAGTCCCTTGTGGTGACACAAAGCTTTCCTTACAGTGGAGTCCTGCTGATGTCTGAAGCTTGCTTTTTCCCTCTGCAGAGTTCCAGGATCCTTCTTATCACCCCTTCTCCCACAGTTTGGCTTTGTCCCTTTGTTTCCGGGTGTAAAGGCACTGGGATTAATATGTTTTCCAGGCTCAGGGAAAACACAGGAATGTGATGTTGAGAAAGGGTTTCTCCCCTTTCCTACACTTCTGTTCTCCCTTCACTTCTCCTCACCTTTTCTTCCTTCTCTTTTCCTTCTCCGGCTTTTTCTTCTTCCTCTTGTCTGGATGCAGTCCCAAAAATGTCAGGACTACCTTAGTTTTGCTCCAAACCAAACTCAAACAGCATCAGCCACTAGGAATCAAGGAAACTTCACTAAGAATTTAACAGATCAGCAGAACACACCTCCTTCCCATTTCAGCACATCCAGATCGGACTCCTGAGAAGGGAGGGTCTGCACCCCGCAGCTGGGGGGAAGTTTTGAAACTGCACACCGTCATGAATCACTTTAGGATAGGATCACTGCGGACTTAACCCCTTCAGTGCCAAGTAACGGGGTAACTTCTCTGCCTGTCTCCTCTCACAGTTTGTTTGGGGGTGGGGGTGATTCTCAGATTTCTGCTTCTGGCTACTTGGTTTTCCTCAAGACAGACACTCATTTGGGTCCAGCACTTAGCTGTGCATACCAGATAATGAATATCTATTTCTAATTCCACTCATATATACTTTTATATGTCTTTCTTCCTGCTTTATGCTCGCTTGAGGTTGGATAAGGGCATGGAAAACCTGACTAGATTGTCTCTATATTATGCTAATTAGAGATCATATTACTGTGTTCTTGATCCAGGTTTCTCCTTGGCATGGAGGAAACTGGTGAAAGGGTGGAAATTCAGGCAATGGCTGCTGTCCCTGGAGATTGTGGTTGCTATTACATTATGTTGGTGAATGGTCATTCTGATTGCCAGTGCTCTGGCTAGAGATGGTAGACAAAAGGCTTCCTTGGGGGGTATGAGCATGTGTGTGTGTGTGTGTGTGTGTGTGTGTGTGCGTGTGTTGCCTTCAAGTGGCTTTCCATATCTGGCTGGCTTTAGACAATCCTTACAAGTAGCTATTTCAGGCTCTAAAGGAGAGACTGAGGAAGTTTGGGCTTCTCCTTCCTGAGTCTGCCATTGCCACTGAGCAGTGTGTGTGTGTGGGGGAAGATGCTTCCGTTTACACAGACATTTCTTCCAGCCTCCTTGAGCTAGGGTTAAGTGCCACAGACAGTGGCAGCCTGACTTCTCAGAAGCCTCTTCACAAGCTTGGCCATGCTAAGAGCTTCTCTCACAGGATAAGACCTCACTCTGGGTTGGTTCCCTTGTTCCTCCCCATCTCCCCATGTCCTGTTTGCCTTTCCTTCACATAGGCACTGAGCATGGCAGGAGGGAGTCTTGCAGGAAGGTGGAGAAGTCCACGGGACAGTGAGAGGGGAAGCCCTCTTGCAGCAACTGCTCAGAAGCTTGGGAATACACAACCAAGATTCACTGTTAAATTGATCCAGCACCTTGTGCTCACTGGACAGTGGACAATGCGGCTTCCTCTATTATTATCATTATTATTATTATTATTATTATTGGAATAACCAGGGATTGAACTCAGATCCTTACGCTTGCCAGGGAAGAGCTTATTCTACTGAGCCATCTCCCCGGCCCCTTCTTTCATTATTTTTTTAATGTGTTCTGCATTATCCCTTTCTGGAACTCTTTCTTCCTTTCTTTTTCTCTCCCTTCCTGTTCCTTTCCCTTATCTCTTCTCTCTGCCAGCAACTATCATTTAGTGAGCATTTCTATGTGAACCTCCAGGTTTGGCCCTTCTCTGTATTCTTCTATTTAACCCCTAGAGCATTCCAAGGGATAGTAGGGTGATCCTCACTAAAGAGATGAGCAAACTAAGGTTGGTGAATTTAAATAGCCTACTTTCACACAAAAGATGAGTAGTAGCTCTGATATTGAAGCTAGGTCAGCACTGCCTATGAGGAAAAATGTTGCCCTGCTTCCTTTCATTTCTCTGCCCTCACCTTTGATATCTTTTGTTCCTTTAATTCTATTTTGTGTTTTCCATGTTCATAGAAGAGGCTCATTATTTGCCCAACTAATGCATCTTTAGAGTCTTATTTTCTGAGTAATTATGTGGCTGTACTTTTGCTTTTCTCAGTACATTTTCAAACTCTTTTTTCCTTTTCCTGAATATGTCGTGTTTCACACATCCCAACTTGTGCATAACGTTCATAACCTGTGCACTGCTAAGATTAAATCACAGCTATTTAACAAGCTGAGGCTGACCTAAAAGGGAAACCACTCTAACCCAGAGAGCAGCGCAGTGCTTCTATCTTCCTGGGAGCCAGCTTTCTTCCCTTCTGCGAGCTTCAGTCACTAGAGGGCGCGCTAAACACATGCGGAGAAGGTTCGAGCAGGATTCGCAGCTTCGGTTCACCACACCTGAACTGCACAGGACCTTTTGCTTGCTAAGAATTTTTCCATCTTCGTGCCTTAAAACCCTTACGTGGGTACTCAGGGCAGCCTCCCTGAAGCCCTTGCCGTTGTTGCCCGGAATTCTGGGAAGCACAAGCTCAGCAAGAACCGTTAAGGAACAATTTCACAACTTCTTTCTAGAGAAGCCTGTCATGATTTATAGCCTGCAAAGATTCTCAGATTTCTAGTCCATGATTTAAGATTTTCTATTAAAATGTGTGTTGATTAATTTTTATTTATTTATTTATTTTTGCGGAACTGGGGATTGAACTCAGGCCCTTGCGCTTACCAGGGAAGCGCTTATTCCACTGAGCCATCTCCCTGGCCCCTACATCTTTACATGTGTTGTAATCCAAGAAAGACACTGTCGCTAAGTGCTGACCTGGGGCCAGGTTTGGAGACAGAGAGATTAATGTTGACTCAGACGAAGGTTAAAAAAATAATAATAAATTAAAATTTAAAGTAGATTTTAGAAATGCTAATTCCAGGCTTCACGGACTTGAAATTGAATGTACAGTAGTTCCTGCGAGGGAAGAAAGAATTGAGGCCAGAGGTCCTTGTGTGATGAGAGTTGGAGCGAATGTAAGGAGACGCCAAGAAAAAAGTGGTGCTCTAAGTGATCGGACCCACACTCACTTAAGTCTTCAGTGCCCCAAGAGGTTTTTTGTTTTGTTTCAAAACCGGGCCCTTGCGCTTGCCAGGCAAGCACTTGTTCTACTGAGCTATCTCCCTTCCCTGCAGGCAAGGTTTCTGCCACACACACCTGCTTCCGCTGTACAAAGTGACACGTACTAGATATTACTAAATTGAAGACATTGCTGTGTTACTCCAAAAAAGAGGGAAAACACCTGACTGAGCTCTTCAGCCTTCCGATGGATGGATGGCCTCTCTTGCTCTGTGATGCTGTCTACAAAGACCCTTCTATCATATTTGTGGCAGACACCAGTGCAATATTCAGTCTAAGGTCATGTTTTTCCTCTCCTCTTGCAGATATTAATCCTGGGTTCAGTCTCAGCCACATTAAGTCCCAGATAATAGTGCAAATAAACTGAAAGAAACTGTTCTCCTCCTCAGAGTTCACAGAGTAGGAGCAATCAGGAGACAGCAAAGCACAGAGTCCCCAGGACCTATTAACCCGAGATGTTACGGGTGCTCAGGGAATTAGGAGAAAAGGTTTCTCCGCCAAACAAATACTTGACACTGGACCTGAAATATCTGTGAGGTCACAGGTTTAATGAATCTGAGGTTGAAAAATATGTGCATTCTTTCAAAAAATAAATTACCTGATAGAATGGCCAAAACTATCGAGCACGGTTATTGGTGTTTGTTTCTTTGTTTTTAAAGTTCACATAATTACTATAGGGTTTGTTGGAAAAATCTAGAGGGCATCTATTCCCAAGTGGAAGGTTGTTTAATTAAGAAAATGTCAATCTTATAACCAGAGAAATTTAAAGGCTGTTGCCCTAGTGAAAATGAAGAAGTTTTGTGAGTGACTTAATGACTCGGTTTAAATCGCTAAGGTCAGTGGCTTAAAGTTTGGAGTTTTATTGGTTGCTATTCAGTAAGAGAGGCACAGCCTTATGGGCATATGAGTTGGCTGCTCTGAGATTTATACTGCTGTTGGGGAGGGGTATTCAAAGCCACAACCATCTGCACGTGTGTACAGAGGAGATTTACATCAGTCCCATTTGAAGGGAAACATTTTGGTTGTACTTTTCTCTGTGCTTTCTTTGGTACAGTCAAGAAGATGGAAATGGTCTAATCATTTTCTATTTTCTTCTTAGTCCAAAATGCAATGTTATTTTAGAATGATAGAAAACCCAGCAATCTTTCCCTAGAAGTCTTGAGTACACACAGTCACTGGACAAGATCGGCAGGTAGTTTGCTCTCTGCAGCACTGCCAGCTTCCTCTTCACATAAAAATTCAGTGCCCATGATGGCTGCAGCCAACTGCAGAGTCTGCTCCTGTTGGAGAACTCTCTTTCATTCCTGGGGTGGACTTCAGGCAGAATCCATGGCACTACCTTGGTGACCTTGCTTGAAAAGTCCTTTTGGCTCTAGGGTTTATGAGAGTCCTAGGTTGTCTGCCCTGCAGGATGTCCCTGACTGTCCATTCATTCTCATGTTTCCAGTCTCTTCTTTGGCTCTGCCTCCTTTGCCTGTCTTTCCAGATAGGCTCATCCTTTTTCTTTAGTTGCTTCTCTCTACTAACATGCACTTTAGGTTTTTGATCACAAAATTCAAAATATCATCTTACAGCAAAACATGTGAAGCCAACAAGATGGCAAGTCACTCATTCACCAAGATTGACTCAATGCCAGCCACTGTTTCAGTCACTAGTGTTACAACAGTGAACATCTCCTGGCCTCAGGAAGCCCACATTGTGGTGGCAGAGACTGCAAAACAAACAAATATGGTAGTCTCTCCTTATCTGAGGTTTTGCTTTCTGCAGTTTTCTTACTCATGTATATTTGAGAGATGGAACTGCAAAGGAAAAGAAGTGTGTTTGAAATTCATGTAGACACCCTGGTACTCAGGTCAAGAGGCAGTGGGAGGGCTGGGGAGATAGCTCAGTAGATAAGCACCTCCCTGGCAAGCACAAGGGCCTGAGTTCAATCCCCAGTTTTGCAACAACAACAACAACAAAAGAGGCAGTGGGATGCATGAGTATAGATTTCAAGAGGATGGGAATTAGGTTTATAAATTTGGGAGGCTATTTAAAAGATAAAGTAGAAAGAAATTATGTGGGTGTAAGAGTATGAATAGCATATATTGAGACAAAAAGAGGTTTCTTGTGACAATACTTAGAAGTTGAGAAGAAGACATAAGCAAGGAGTGGCCCACATGGCTGGGGATGGTTTTCCATCAGCACATGGCTTGGGCAGCATCACCTCTTGGGTCCCGGGTCCCTACACACATGTCCTTGATCAGCGCATGATCTAGGCCTTGGGTCATCTTTTCAAGAGACTCCAGAGAAGATCACTTGCCCTAAGCTGAGAAGGGATTCTGCAGAGCACAGTTTGGTCATCACATGTGAGTTCTTATTCTTTCAAGAAGATCATTAGCTTCTGAGAACATGGAGTAATTTTACATTAATTTTCATCCTTGTCATTCGGCCATATAGTTGAGGTATTAACATTGTAAATCAGTAACAAGGAAATATAGTTAAAAGGAGAAATGGCAAAACCTCAGATAAAAACCCTTCCATGAGTTACCACTTTCAAGAAGGAAGATGAAAAGAAGAAGAAAATCTATGCCGTCATTGAGCCACAGGGTCTCTTTAGCTCTCCACATAAAACAGTGAAAACAAAAACAGACATAAAATTAGCCTTGTAGTTGCATCAAATGATGGGCTTGTGAAATTGATACAAAACTCTACATAGAAAGCAACAAATCTTCCTTATATTATTTCATTCAAAAATTATTTATAGATCACCTCTTATGTGCTGGACTTTATTCTAGGGTTGGGGATACACTGAAGACAAAATGGATCTAGCATCTGCTCTGGAGGAATCACATTCTACTACTAAGAGAGAACTACGGCAGGCCAGATAGCTCAGCAGATTAAAGCACCTGCTTAGGCAGACACAGGGATCAGGGTTCAATCCTGGCATGCAATGCCAGCCCTGCCCCTGGGGTGCGCTGAGATGGCAATTGAAACTGGGCATGGTGGTATGGCCTGTAATCCCAGTGTTTGGGAGGCTGAAAACAGGAGGATCACTACAAGTCTGATCTGTGTAGTAAGACCCTGTAGGCCCTGTACTAAATACATAAACAATAAAGAGAGAGACCAATAGATGCCAGGTAGTAATAAGTACTGTGAAGAAAAGTAATTATAACTCAAGGAAACATGATAATAATTGGAGGAAGAAATGTAGCATTTAAAATAGGGCATCAGATAGCATCAAAGGCTGCCTTGTCAGTTGTCATATCCTGAGTGAGAAAGATAATCTTTTGCATATCTTCCTGTTTGTTAATTTTTTGACCTTTGAAATTGGAGTTGAATTTCATTTATAGTCTGAAGCCAATTCTATTGATTGAGGTAGATGATCAAATTGTTTAATTCTGGCTGAGGTAAAAATAATAGATGACTATGAAGTAATAAGTTTCCTGCATAGCTCATTAACTGGCTTTGGAGAAATATGTAAACGGAAATTGAAAAAAATCACTGAATTGCTGGCATAGGATGTTTTAATAAATACATAAATATATTTAGTAAATATAGTTTGCAATAAATGAATAATTGGAACATTGCTATCTACAATGATACTAATTTGAAAAATAGTGACATTACTTGAATGATATAAAGTTGTATTTATTTATTTATTTATTTTCATTTTTCTTAATTTTTTATTCATTTTAACGAGAAAAAAAGATAAAATAGCAATGGAACAGTTTCCAAACAGCTTAGTAGGACATTTACAATAATTAACACATTGCATATTGTTGTGTTCATAGTAGTTATTCAGAGGGCAAGATGCAGACATGATATCTTGTGTAAACAATGTTAGTACAAACATCTCAT